>JAJMIH010000024.1:0-207823 GCA_030575175.1 Sugiyamaella novakii
CATACTCTGCGCAGCGGAGCAACGGGTCCGGGCAGCGCCCAGCCGCCGGAGGGATAATGCGAATGTCAATTTAACTAAAATATACATTAATCTTACAAATCTTCTGCCACCTCTTTTGATTTTGATGCTTTGGCCGCATGAAGAGCCATATTCCGCGCATGAATGTATCCCGGCAAGTCCAAATTTTCGACTTTCTCCACTTCAGCATTAATGTTATTCTTGGTCAAAACATTGATCCGAACTCGAATATCACCAATCTCACTCGACCATTTTGCATTTGTCATTTCATTGCTATAAATAGCTTCAATTATGATATCCGAGTTGGTCAGAACGCGAACTTGAGGAACATTGCGAACTCGATTTAATGCTAGCGATATTGCCTTAGCTTCAGCCCGGTTTAAATCTCGGGGATCATCTGTAAAATAGTAGCTGGCATTTCGTGAATCATTTGGTCCAAAATAAGCTCCATATCCTGCTTTCCCATCTGATAAAACACATCCTTCAGTGTAGATCACTTCTTCTGAGGCCATGTTGTGAATGCGAATCGCTAATAATAAGGGACTATTAAGTCCAATGAACAGATATTTATATCTCGGTTCAAGAAATTAATATAATCTCTGCGTCTAAATTACTTAATCTCACAATCAAAATGGTTTTAATAACGTTTAATCTTATCTGTATAAATCACCCGATTATCAAAATTAAAACAATCATTCACTCTTCTGTTCGCTTTTCCCAATCATGGGATAAGAGTGATTTTAACTCTTCTTAGTCTTTTACTTGTCCTAGTTTTGGACAGTTGTTGTCTTAAATTCTTCTTCCGCGCATATACCAAACAACTCACTAAGTCCACTCACGGTGTGCGGACTCCAATGGGTTAAGGTTTGACCACCACCGCACTTTAAATTTCCTTAACGGTGTTGACATCATTAGGGCAGATCTGGTCCTCTTAGATCCTCTCCCCACCAAACCAACTTAAGGTTTAATTATGCAGACCAAATTTTTGGCTAGGCTGCTGCTGCCTGGCTGGCTGTTCCCAACTGCAAGCCCGTCCACCCCCACGGCTGCTTCACTCCTCCCATGTCTTGCTTCCGGCGGCCGGGCAGAGCCCGGCCGGTAGCTCCGCTGTGCTGAGGAAAGATGGTTTCAGACGGAGCTGGGTATATATAAAACCGGCCGTATACGCCCTCCGCGCAGCGGAGCTACGGGTCCGGGCAGAGCCCGGCCGCCGGAGGCTGATAGGAGCTCGCAAGACCATGCATATTCGTTGCAGATGATTCGCCCCGAAAGGAAAGTCTTACGATCCTTCCCTATCACTGGATCACATTTTTGCACAGAGAGAGAATCTTGCATGTAAACAGCAGGGAATCGAGAGAGAAGGTAATGGCTGTTTGACTTGAAGACCCGCTCTCTACTCGTCTACCTCTTGTTATCTTTGCTAAAATGTGTCTGCTTTTGCTCTTTTCTTTCAGTTGGATTAGAATCCCTTCCTCAACTCTCTCCGAAACCCTAGTCCTGCATGATATCTAAACCTCCCGCTTGCTTTATCAATTTAAAGATAAGCACCGCCGTGGTTTGAGTTATAGGTTAGATTCAAGTACGTACGGCGTGAACAAAGCAAAGTATCACACAATATTATTACTACTACTACTATCACCCACTCAATAAAGTCTTCCTTCTGAGTCCTACTTTAATCTACACGAGTCCACAAGACATCATCACAAGAGCATAATCAGAAAGTTGATATAAAATTTTTGATCCAAATCAACTAATTTATCAACTAATCAACCAAGAAATAAAAAATATCATAACATACTTGTATTTCTATCTTGACTGACAGAAAGCCTCATAAAAGCCCTGCTGATAACATACAAGATCATCGAAATAATACGACAATAAGCTTTCATCTCTACAGCATACATAAAGGTGATAGACTATTCTTTGTATTGTGAATATTACGATTCAGATTATAGCTGGAGCAGCACTCGAAATACAGAGATTTTAATACTACTATTTCGAACTTAACGACGACTGTGGTTATTTGAGACAGCACGCAACGCTAAACGTTCGTCTACACTACACTAAACATACATCGTAAACTCTTTCCTTAGCATCTAATCATTCATCCTATCCGCTTCGGAATCTAACTATCAACTCCTATCCCTCCTCGTCCCATAACTACCACCACAATGACAGAATACCTACGCCCTTCCTTTTCTACGGCAACAACTACAGCCCCAACTAAATCTCGAAGATACTCTCAATATTCTGCTTTCTCCGAAAATCCCTCTATCGAGCAAGATGAACCAAAATCATCCTTTAATCCCTTCAAAGCCATAAAAAAGATGGTCAAAAGTGCTTTTGGATCATCATCGAAAAAGAAGCCGAAAAGAAGAAGCAGTATGTCTGGTACAGCTCTCCGCAGAACTGATACTGCTGTGTCTTATCAATCTATGAATTCTGCTTATTCGTATGCTCCATCAGTAGTTGATCAACTATTCCTTCCTCGGTATATCACTCCAGTACAATCAGAACCAGTGTCTGCTCCAATTGGAGGCGGCTTAAGCGGCTCATACTCGAAACCTTCTTTTCTTCTCCCAACACCAACAAACTCGAAAAATCTTTCTTCACCACCAGTTACACCCAGTATTACAAGAAGTTCAGGGGGAGGAGTTGTTGCTGGTGATAAAAAAGAAGGAGAAAATTATTTTAATTTAAATGAAAATAATCATCATACAAATTCTCATGATATGAATACAGCAGCAACTTCATCAGTCGCTTCACCAGCAGCGTCTGCAGAGAAGAAAATTACAACAACCATAACTACTAACAATAATGCAAATATTAGCATTACTGTTACTGGTGGTGATGCTACATCAGTAGAAGTAGCATCAACCATAAAGCCTACTGTTAACGTTCGTGAATCTCATCTTCATGTTCATAAAAAGAATAAAAGACAAGACGAGGAAGAAGATGACGAAGATGAGTCGAATATGCCAACTACAAAAGAAGAAGCTAGAGATCAAGAGACTACAGAATCTAAAAAATCACAAGAAATAGTTAATAATGGAGAAAATCAAACAGTTGATACTACGGCCAATGATGGTTCTAATAATACCACAGCAGCAACAACGATCAACGGAACGTCTGGAGTTGAAACGAATGGAGCCACAAACGGAGCAGCAAATGGAGTTACCAATGGTACTACCAATGGAACTGCAAAAACGAGCTCCACACGACCACCAATTACAACATCCAAAACAGCTCCTGCCGCCGTAACAACAGTCGCTACCAGTTCTGATAGTGATGGAGAATTCCTGACGGACGATGAAGAAGAAGAGGAGGAGGAACGAATTAATCCCGGATATAAAGAATGGAAGAGAATTCGAAAAGAATGGACTCAAGGATCTGATGAGATTGTGCATAAAGAGAGTGCCTTGAAAGATGTTCCTGAGTCCATGTATCCCAAGATCTATCAATGTTTAGTACAGCAGGCACGTCCACTTCGTCAACCTTTGAATCTTGCTGATGCATTAAAAGTTATCAAAGCTGGATGGGTTTCTGATGGGCAATGGGAAGCGGCAGCGGCAGCTTCTCGTTCTGCGGTTGCTGCAGTTGCTGCTGCCCAACCTAAACCGACTCATCGTCCTGTTTATGGTATTAAAATCACTTAGACTTTAAGGTGCGGTAATCGTTCGGACCTTGTTGTGTAATCACTGTTTTTTTATTTATATAAATCATTTGCATACGTTTGTTCTGTACGCACTCCGCGCAGCGGAGCCACGGGTCCGGGCAGAGCCCGGCTGCCGGAGGCAAAGATAAGAAGGGACATACTAGTGGTTATTTGATGCTGCTATTTTTATCGTCTCTTCAAGAACACGTAATTCCTGATCTATCAATTCTGCCCAATTTTGAACATCGCCAAGTTCTTTGATCTTGCTATTAACTCCCGATGCAAGCGTTTGATATTGATCAGTAAGAGATTTTAAGTTTGCCGTTTTATTTGCTAATTCCTTTCTTTGAAGATGAATTCGTTGGTTGTTTTCGTAAACTTCTGCCATTTTGTTGGTTAATGGTTTGGATATTTCATCAGGGACGATTTTTAGTTTCTCTGCAAGTTCAGTAGATGCATTGTTGGCAATTTCTTGTCTTCCGGAATGACCAATTCCCGCTTCTTTGATTAGTTTATTAGCACTTGTTTCTTTCATTCATGAGGAGGATGATATGGTAAATAGAAGTGGAGGTGGAAGGTGGAATAGTTATGTAGGGAAGTTGCGCGGCTTAATAATCTGTGGCTTGTGGGGCGTTGTCACATCTACTCATCTACTTCCTCCTATACTCTCCCTCCCTTTTTCTCCGTAAACAATTAATACTCCCGTATGATATCAGCATTATCGGCTTTGCCGATAGTGTCTTTACCACCGAATGAACGGTCTAAAATTACTAGCATCTTTGCAATTGGGGGAAAATTATTGGTTGGTCTATCAAATGGGACTTTACAGGTATATCATGTACAGGAACCATTTTCTCCGTCATTAGTTGCTACCCTTAATTCTACTTATAAGGATATATCTACGCAAGCAATTGAAAAAATTGGATTGGTTCAAGATGCTGGTATTTTGGTGATCCTTTCAAATTCAATTGTTAGTGTATATGATTTGGATACTTATTCATTAGACGAAAATTTGTTAAAAACGAAAGGAGCTACAACTTTTGCAACTATTCAGGGGATAAAAGAATCAGAATCTCAATCTGGTGTACCAGTAACTATTTCACGACTTATTGTGGCTTGTAAAAGACGATTGGTCTGTTATGAATGGAGAGATACTGAATTCATTCAATACAAAGAAACTCAATTACAAGAATCTATTAAAAGTTTATGTTTTGCTGATATAGATAGAGTAATATGTGGGCTATCATCTGAATTCAGTGTGGTTGATTTAATTTCTAATAATATTACAACGGTAGTTCCTGAGAATTATAATCATGCTCCATCAGCCGTTTCAGTTGGGATGAGTTATATTGGAATCGGTTCGAAGATGGCTCCTCCATTATGTGTTGGATTGGAGAATAATACATCAATGACTTTGCCAGGATCTGAAGCGGATTATGATTCATTAGCTCCTGACCAGATGTTGGCATTAAAGTCTGGGAGGAGTGGTGGCATATCGCAATTGCAGCCACAGCCACAATCACAATCACAATGGGGATCACAAGCACAATCTCGGAAAAGCTTATTGGTTCGCGATATTCGATCAAAATGTATCGATAGTGAAGGAAATTTAATATCAGATTATCCCAATATTCTATGGAATTCACCCCCAAAAGCTCTTTCTTTTAGCTACCCATATCTCATAGACATTCTACAAAACGCTGTAGAAATAAGAAACCCAGAAACAACCACAATATTACAATCCATCCCTATACCAAATGTTGAGGTAATCACAGATGGAAAACTATTATATATGGCCACAGCTAAACGAATATATAGATTATTAGCTGGTGATTATAACAGTCAAATACAGAAATTAGCAGAAAATGGTGACCTCGTTGAAGCAATTTCCATGCTCACTCAAATTGAACCAGTTCTCGTAGATGATAAAGAGAATAAATTACGGCAATTACAAATCCTCCGTGCTAGAGAACTATTCAAAGAGAATAAATATGAAGAAGCACTGCTTATGTTTTCAGATATATCTGCTCCTCCAGATGTAGTGATTGAGTTATTCCCTGATGATTTTGTAGCCGACTATGAAGCAGAGCAGGAACCTCCCATAGGGACTCCAAGGTCAGCAACCCCTGCAACTCCAATTATAACTCCAATAGATGTAGCCAAACCTGTTAATACAGAAACTGCTACGAAAGACACCAAGTGGAATCAAAAAAATCTCAATAAAGCTGTTCGTGCTCTTCTTCCATACCTTGCAGATTCACGGAGAAAAATTTCTAAACTAATGGCCTCTAAAGAACGTGTGAAATTCCATGGATTTGAGCTGTCAGAAGAGATTTATGGAGATCTGGGTGTAGCTGCTGCACTTGTAGATACCACTCTTTTCAAATGTTATATGCTTACGAGCCCATCATTAGTCGGCCC
Organism: Sugiyamaella novakii; assembly: GCA_030575175.1. Taxonomy (NCBI): domain Eukaryota; kingdom Fungi; phylum Ascomycota; class Dipodascomycetes; order Dipodascales; family Trichomonascaceae; genus Sugiyamaella; species Sugiyamaella novakii. The sequence continues at coordinate 6,095 of JAJMIH010000024.1, forward strand.
ATTAGTGCGAGTGTCAAATCATTGTGATCCATCGGTTGTTGAAACCAAATTATCTGAAGTTGGCAAATGGAGAGATCTAATTGATTTCTATTTTGGCAAAAAAATGCATAGAGAGGCGTTAAAACTGCTAGACAAACTGTCTAAAAATGAAGATGACGATTCTACCTCGTTATCTGGTCCCGGACCAACCGTTCAATACCTTCAACGACTGAACGATGATTATCTCGACATTATCTTCGAATTTGCATCTTGGCCAATTTCTATCGATAAATCTTATGGTAGAGAAATTTTCCTTGAAGATTCATCAGAATCATTATCTCTTTCGAGACCAAAAGTATTCAAATATTTATTAAGCCTTCCATCCCATAGCCTTTGCTTGGATTATCTTGAACATCTAATCAATGATCTCGGAGAGACTTCCCCATTGTTTCATAATAATCTAGCTACCCTGTACATTAAAACTATACAGAATGGTGATGATGATAGCTCCCATATCCTGTCTAAGCTTATCGAGTTTCTTACGGCTTCCACTAACTATAAGTATGATCGAATTCTTCATGAAATTCCCACTAATTCGTCACTATTCTACGAGGCACGTGCTATCTTACATGGTAAACTGGGTCAACATAAAAAAGCTTTACAACTGCTCGTCTTTGATATCAATGACCACGTCAAAGCGCGGAAATATTGTTCAGATGTCTATGGCGATGACAAAAAGCAAGGACAAGAAGCTTTACATATTCTACTTACACTGTACCTCGAGAGTAAAGGCAATGAATATCGACAGAATATCTTAGATTTACTATCATCTCAAGGTCCAAGAATGTCACCAATAGACGTCATATCCAACCTACCTGCTGATTTCAAATTAAATGAAATTGACAGATTCCTTCAATCTCAAATTAGAACTTTAACTAGTAAATCTACTAGTGAGCGAGTTGATGCATCACTTTTTAAAGTCCATTTAATACGAACACAAGAACAATTATTAGATTTAACTCAGAAAAGTTCTATCATCACTAATCATCGTACTTGTAAAATGTGTATGAAAAGACTTGGGCATAGTGTTATTTCGATTTTTCCTAATGGAGTAGTAGTTCATTATGGTTGTCAAAGGGCCTACCAAGAGATGTTAAATAAAGAATCTCAGAAATCAATTCCATTAAGTCTCAGTACATATAAAAAGGAAAGTGGACCTTGATACAAAGTATATATATTGCATTTATTTAATTACATTACATTATATAATAAATTTTAATGATACACTAGGCAGTCCTGAGGTAGTTCAAAACTCCTGAACAATATTTAGCCAACTTATCTAGTCTTTGTGATTCAGAAACTTGCTCTGACTCCCAGGTATTAAGAGAGTTGGATAATTTTTCATCATCATAATTAGCAAGGATAACGTCGCCATGAATTCTTAACAGCATAGACATCCAAGCTTGAATAAGTTCGAAATCTTTCTTCTTTTCAAGTTGAAAGGAAAGAGCGCTTATGAACGAAACAAATTCATTCAAAGGTCGGAAGGTGTTCAGAGAGCGAATCTCCAAATCTGTGGCAGAAGGCGATAATCCTTTCAAGTGAGCAATAAATTCCTCATAATCACCTTGTCTGAGAAGACGTGTAAATGTTGATTCTGAAGCTGCATTTCCAGTCATTTTAGGTTGATTAAAATCTCCTTCAAATTGTTCTTTCTTTGATTTATCAGCTTCACTGCCAGGAACACCTAAGAAAAATGGAGCTTTTTCTGGTACTTTAGGTGCCTCCTTTGGTTTATTACGAAGCTTAATAATATCCAGATGAACAAGAGTATTTAATTTTGTTTTCGGTAATAAACTGAGGGTTTGTAATTGTCCACTCAATGCGTCTGGAGAATTCCAATCCATAATATCTGAATGTTCATGTTCATTAGGTTCATCAAAAGCTCCATCAAGAATATTCGATCCTCCCTCTCCAGTAGAATTAGGCATAACAATATCATTAATTTCATCTTCCGTAATAGTACGAGTGGAAATCTTTTGAAACTGGGATTTCAAAGTCCATAATTGAACACCAGACCCTTGCACATGTGAGGTAGCAAGCCACTCATTACTAGGACTAACTCTAAGACAAGTAACAATATTATCAACTTTTACAGCATCAATACAACCACCTGATGGGATATCCCAAGTTCTAATTGTGCTATCTAGCGATGAAGAAATAATCCATCTTCCGTCAGGAGTGAAATCAAAAGATGTGATAGTATTAGAATGGCCATATAATTCACGAATAACCCTTTTTGTTTGAATATCAACTACTATTATTGATAAATTATCAAGAGCAATTGCTAAAAGATTGGATCTAGAGTGGAATTTCATCTGTAAGGCAGAAGATTCTAATGTAAGTTTAGCTACCCTTGATCCGTCATGAAAGTTATGAAATAATAAAACTCCTTCCAAAGAACAACTGATAATAACTTTATTTAAACTGTCAGAAGCAACACCAGTTACTGCTTTCTTATGCCCGGTAGTAACAATCCTACGCTTTAATGTACCACTTTGAAGGTTATAAACACCAATACTACCCTGGGATGAACCAACTAATGCAAAATTACCACATTGTGAAATACCAACACTTTTAACAATACCACCATCTAAGGTATTTAAATTGTATTTTCCAACTATACCTCTACTACCACTCCAGGTTCTGGCATAATTTAAATTCTTATGAGCAGTAATTATATTATCCCATCTATTTTGTTTATCCGCTTGATAAGCTAAATCAGTAATTTCAGAAAATTTCTCCTTCAATCCACTGCCAGCTAATCCAGCATTACGTTTACCGTTGGTAGTAGCGGAAGTTCTTTGAGAGAATTCGTGACTTTGGCTGTCTTTTCGAAGTGAAAAACTCCAAAGAGATTTATCTTGAGATGCAGAGAGTATAAAATGAGCTTCTTCGTCAGTGAAGGTAAGAGTACTTGGAGGTTTAGCATGCCCACCACGGGAACGTAAAATGCGTGGTGGGGAAGTAATCGATTGTCCAGTTCCAACAGATGAAGTGATGGAAGGGTCAAAGATTAATTCCTGAATTAGATTATCGGCACCGTTTGATATAACAATTGATTGGCCATTAAGATAATGAACTTTTGATACTCCGCCAGCAGCTTCGCTATGAGCCCCCCTAACTGAATGAATACGACGTTTAGCATTCAAATCATAAAAGAAAAGATTACCGGATGCTGTCCCAACTGCCATATGAGAAGTACCATCAGTACGGAATGAAAGAGTAGATACATGTTCACCAATAGACAATGAGAATAGTGCTTTGCCTCTACGAAGATTATAAAGATGAATATCACCAGAAGCAGTCGAAATACCCACAATATCCAACACAGGGGACGGTTCAATACAGGTAATTGAAGAACCAAAATCTTCAGAAGTATAAAGTAATTTTCCAGATCTCACATTAAATATTAAGACTGATGAGGTTGTTGCAATGACAACTTTATTGAGATATGTTGGAGGATGACATAATTGTTTGATTTGACCAAGAACTTTAGGAATCGTAAATGAAGTATAAAATTCAACTTTACTAGGAGTTTTCAATGATAAACTTTTATAAACATATAAGGTTTCATCAGTACCAATGCATAAATATTCACCAAATAAAAGTATGTTACTAATTTCACCAGTACTATTATCTTCAGGGAGAACAATAGTAGTTTCAATATTACCTCTTTTATAGATGCCTACAGTTCTTTCCCATGAAGCATAAACATAATGGAAATGAGAATGAATACAGGTGATTTTACTAGGAGTCCTTGGTTGAGAGACAAATAATAAATGAAGATTTGAAGCATCATAGATCTGGAAAGATCTATCTACTACTGTAGTAATAAGGAAAGATTGGCCTAGAGATGTGATTGCTAATGGAGTACCGTCAGTAACAAGACCAATAGTTCGAAAAGGTGAGAATATTTTTGAAGCGATAGGTTTAGTAGGTTGTTGATGTTGAATGGTTTTTCTTTTTTTAGTTGAAGAGGTGGATTCAACCATAGCAATAGGAGACATTCTGCTATTGTATGATATATGAAAATGTATTTATTTCCAATAATTACTATTCTCACTACTGCTAAACACTCTACCTATATATATATTTATGTTGATCTCAAGAAGTTGAAAAAATATATATCACGCATGAAGTGAAATATTTTTCAGCCGTTCGATGGAGAGAAGAACGGAAGAAATCAAGCTTCGATAGTAGAATATAAGACTACTAAGTAAACTAAGTTGAGGTAGTACGGCTAATTCTGCACCCTGCCGAATTCACACGTGCTTTTGAGGCTAAGGCTAAGCCAGCCAGTCCTAGATTGATCTTACTATGCATGAGATCATTGAGCGTCAATGTAGGATTAACGATTGTCTACCAACCAACAGCCCTATTGATTGTTATATAACTCAACAGAGGCCTTTATTAGAATTTACAATAATTTCATTCTGATCGATATTAGACACTTGTTTATTTTAGCAGAACGAAATTTTCAAAAGAAAAATCTTAACCATAATCGTTCGTGCTCGTGCAATATCCGCATCCGGTTGAAATCGAATTTTTACCTTAACCGAACAATCTTTTCTTCTATGCAGGTTGAGTTAAGACTTTATGCCGATCATAAATATCAAATTCATTGTTAATCTCTGCACCCAATTAGATAGAGAGATATATTTAAGGTTTTCGGTATCCATTTAATAGGTAAAGTGCTTTGACCATTTCGATATACTTTGGTAAGTTAATCAGACAGGAATTTCCTTTATCGTTTAAATTGTTCTCCTGAATCACATTTTTCTAACTATATATATCACAGAAAATTCTATCTTAAATTGATAGCAACAAAGTGAAAATGAATGGATCTGAGTTAACAGGTAATGCCACCCCGGGCAATGCCAATGAATCTACTGGTACTACCATTCCATCTAACCCCCCACCTCTTCAACATGCCGATTCTTACCTAAATTCTACTTCTTATTCTGCAGACAGTCATCCCGACGCTATTGAATTAGATCTAGAATCTGTAACTAGAATTACTAGCAGAGAAACGAATAATTCTGACAGTACTAGTGGAACTAATAGTGCTACTAGAACTCCAACCCCTTTGACTTCGGCATTAGGTTATGCAATGAGAAGAACTGTAAGTTCACATCATCGTAGTTCTTCCAATTCATCTTCTGGACGTTTACCTGATCTAATCAATACTACTCCAAAAATTGGAAAAATTGGTGTTTGTGCTATGGAGAGTAAAGCTCGTTCAAAACCATGTCGTCAGATTCTCAATAAGCTTATTGAAAATGGTGAATTTGAAACTGTTATTTTTGGTGATAAAGTTATCCTTGATGAATCAATTGAGAATTGGCCAACCTGTGATTTCTTAATTTGCTTCTTTTCAAGTGGATTCCCATTACAAAAGGCAATTGAATATGTTGAACTTCGAAAACCTTTTTTGGTAAATGATCTGGAGCTACAAAAGATTCTTTGGGATCGAAGATTAGTTTTGAAATTACTCGATGCGAGCAATGTCCCAACTCCACAGAGATTGGTCATTTCAAGAGATGGAGGTCCACGTGTGGAAGATAAAGTTCGAGAAAAGCTCAAGCAACATGGAGTAAATTTAGAGTATGAACCAGAATTAAAATTTGAATTGATTGATGATGGAGAAACTTTACGTCTTAGTGATGGTAGTACTCTGAAGAAGCCATTTGTTGAAAAACCAGTTGATGGTGAGGATCATAATGTTTACGTTTATTATTCTAAATCATCTGGTGGAGGTGGTAGACGATTGTTTCGCAAAGTGGGTAACAAATCATCTGAATATGATCCAGAGTTATCATCTCCTCGTACCAAAGGTTCTTATGTTTATGAGCAATTTATGGATACTGATAATTTTGAAGATGTCAAGGCATATACTGTTGGCCCCGACTTTTGTCATGCTGAGACTCGTAAATCTCCTGTCGTAGATGGGATTGTCAGACGTAATACTTACGGAAAAGAACTGCGATTTGTTACTAAATTATCTGATGAAGAGGTTCAAATGGCAAAGAATATTTGCCAAAGTTTTGAGCAATCAATTTGTGGATTTGATTTGCTACGTGTTCATGGTAAAAGCTATGTTATTGACGTTAATGGTTTTTCATTTGTGAAAGATAATACAGATTATTATGAGAACTGTGCACGAATTCTTCGTGAATTGTTTATTTCAGTAAAGAAAGATCGCGATAGACTAAACGGAGATTCTGCAATCGCAACTGTGGAAGAGAAACAACAGAAATGGGTTTTAAAAGGTACTGTAGCTGTTATTAGACATGCTGATAGGACCCCTAAGCAAAAATTCAAGTTTTCTTTTAAATCTCATTATTTCATAAATCTACTTCAAGGCCATAGAACTGAGGTAATTATTAGAGATAAAGATCATCTTCGCCATGTTTTGTCTGTTACTAATACAGCAATTGAAGTACACGCCGAAGATCCTGCTAAGCTCAATCAATTGAAACGTGCTCTTGAGAAAAAACTTGAACTTCCTGGTACTAAAGTTCAACTCAAGCCAGTTCTGAACTCGGAGGAAACGGTAGAGAAGGTTCAGTTGATTATTAAATGGGGCGGTGAACCTACTCATTCTGCAAGATATCAAGCATTGGACCTTGGTGAACAAATGCGTAAAGATATGATGTTGCTCAATAAGAATTGTCTTGATGATGTCTATTTCTTTACAAGTTCTGAAAGAAGAGTTATTGCTTCTGCTAAATTGTTTGCCAATGCTTTCCTTGAACTAGAAGAATTACCTGATGGATTCCTAAACATCCGCAAGGATTTGTTAGATGATAGTAATGCTGCTAAAGATTTGATGGATCAGGTAAAAAAGAAATTGAAGCCTTTGTTGCGCAAAGGAATTGATCCTCCTCCTCAATTCACTTGGCCAGCTAGAATCCCTGAACCATTTGTGGTTCTTACTAGAGTGGTTGAGTTGATGAAATATCACAAGAAGATTCTTGATTATAATTACAACCACAAAGATGTCAACTCATTCCAACAAAGATGGTGTTGTAATGAGGAACCATTCCTATTCAAAGAAAGGTGGGATAAACTTTTTGCTGAATTTGTTTCTGTTGATAAAGTGGATCCATCGAAGATTTCTGAACTTTATGATACTATGAAATATGATGGGTTGCATAATCGTCAGTTTTTAGAAAGAATATTTGAACCTGATACAAATATTGAAGAACTTGAACCTCCTACTCATGAAATTCCCAGTTTGAAAGTTAACTTAGGGCCGTTCTCATCTCACGTTAATTCTCCTATTTCAACTCCAGTTGGTACATCATCTCCAGCTCTCGGCAATAGTAAGAATGGACCATTTGATAAACCTGAATTTGCACATCTTCGTGAATTATACCGATTGGCAAAGATTTTATTTGACTTTATTTGTCCTCAAGAGTATGGAATTGAAGATCAAGAGAAGTTGGATATTGGTTTATTAACTAGTATGCCTTTAGTAAAGCAAATTCTTAATGATATTGAATCGATTAAAAAGGCAGATTCTGGTGCTTGTATGATTTATTTTACCAAGGAGTCTCATATTTATACGCTTTTGAACGTTATTTATGAATCTCAAATTCCTAGCAAATTAAGCCGTAATGCCCTTCCAGAATTGGATTATTTAACTCAAATTTGTTTTGAACTGTATGAATCAGAAGATTCGGTCACTAGCGAAAAGAAATATTCTATTAGAATTGCTCTTTCTCCTGGTTGTAACAGTCAATCTCCATTAGATGTCCAGCTTGATTCGAAACACTGTATTTCTTGTATTCCAAGACAATCGTTCACTAGATATCTCGATGCTGATATTGCCATTGCTAAACTTCGTAGCAAGTTTAATAGAGTTTCGATGCCAAAGAAGTTTATTCCTGTGAATATCAGTAATGAAGACGATCAAAAGGATAAAGAATAAGTACGTTAAGATCAATATATTTTAGATATTTAGAGTAATATATGCAAATGACAAGAAAGAATAACTGATAATTGTAATATAAATGACTGTTTAATGAAATTATTCCTACAAACTAACTAATTGTTCAAATAAAGCAGATATACTCTCACCATGATGATTACGTCTAATACATTCAGCAAAAATTGAAGAAATATCAATGACAGTTAATTTAGAACATTTTTCACGAGCATCGGCCGGGATAGGATAGGTATTGGTAACCACAATGTTATCAATGTAAGGACAAGCATTAAGAGACTCTAATGAACCGTCGCTAAAAACTCCGTGCGTAGCTAAGACATAAACTTCACGAGCTCCACAATTCAGCCTACAATGTTCAGCGGCAGCAATGAAACTACCCGGACGATCAATCATATCATCTAATAAAATAGCAGTCTTATCTTGAACATCCCCAACAAGTGCAATTAATCTTTCTTCATGGTAATGATCTTCCTCATCATCGTCAGAAAGTGAAGCATCTACAGTACCTCCAAGAGCATGAGAAGAAGAATCAGTAAGATGGATTGAATCCATCATATGATCATGAGATCTATCATCGTCAGATTGTTGGCTACCATACCCGTCTATAGAAGGAGAAGGATAATCATTATCAACAACATGACCTTGAATAACTCTAGCAACATGAATTTCATGAGATTTAATTATTTCTTCCTCTTCACCTTCAATATCATAATAGTCAAGCCTTTGCCCATATTGACTAGCAATATCTTCACTAATTCCATTGTGAACCACCTCACCATCTTTAGTAACGGTAGTAGAAGTCATGGCATCAGTAAATGGATCATCTTCGACACAATGGCTTAAATTTGAAGCAGAGGATTCAATTCTTAACTTTGAACCAGAAACTGGTATATGTTGTAAATTACCTGTACCCACAACACCATTTGAATGGGTGGCATTATCTTTTACAATATTCTGACTAGAATAAACCCTTGGAAGTGGTCTATTATCGTTATGCCTTCTTCTGTCAGTATGAATCATAGCAAAATTGACTTTCAACGCATCAGCCAAAGCAGTGACTCTTTTAGTACCACCAGGGTTTTTAGATACAATAACAACTTGATTTCTATAATCAGGAACATGTTGACGAATCCATCTAGCTAATGTAGGGCCTGCATAGAGATTATCAACAGGCTTTGAGAAAAAGCCTTGCATTTGACTCGCGTGAAGATCCATTGTTATGACATGGTCAGCACCAGCCATGATAATCAGATTAGCCAGCATACGAGCTGTAATGGCTCCTCTATGTTTCTTCATTTTACTTTGTTTAGAATATGGGAATAAAGGCAGCACCGCAGTGATTTTATGAGCAGATCCACCTTTACAGCCAGATACAAACGTAAGGAGTTCCATAATATGATCATTTATAGTGTGACTACCAGATTGAACGATATACACATCTTCATCACGAACAGATACACCAATTTCGATACTAGTTTCACCATTTGAGAATTTTCGTAGAGTACAAGGACCTGGTTCAACACCCAGTCGATCACAGATTAATCTACCCAATTCTGGGTGAGAAGATCCAACAAATACATGAGATTTTCTCATGATTACGGTTTGTGAAGGATTAAATGTGAGTCAATTGAATTGAATGAAATTCAGCTGTCAACAGGATGAGTGACTTAATTGATTGGTATAGAGTCAAGTCTATGTTGTGATTGAGGACGCAATCGAAAAATCCTAAACAAAAAATGAAAAAGAAAAAAGAAGGAAAAAACGAATTGAAAGCTACCCGGGGTAAAGATAAGGAATTTGTACTACTGTATTGCATTGCAAAAAAAAATTGACTTCACCTACTCCAGCCTTACTGGAGGTGTTACTTTTTCATATGAAAAATACTGCAGCATGCATAATTTCTCAAACGGGGTATGCTTAGGTTCTAGCATTCTATCGTCTGTGAGATATTTGTAATAGCGAGAAGCTAAGCGAAAATAAGCCACTTTCCTATAACAATCATAGTTCTGTTATAAATAACTTAATCTTCTTTTATACTTATATTCTTCTTGCTATGGTGTTATAATCTCATTGAGTTTGACGTTGGTAAAATAATTCTCTGTAGAAATATCACAATACGTAAAAGTTAAAATATGAAGCATGTAGCGTTATGTAGGGGGGACTGTGCATATCAATAGTATGTAGTGCCTAGAGTATGCTTAAAACTCAAGTCATTTTCATACCTATACTATACACTCAGTCAGCTAGTAACTCGTATCGTTAAAACCCCGTCATAGAACCTCTTAAACAATATACCCGATATTGTTTAGTAGCGTAAATGAATAACAATCAGCCATTCAAAAAAATGCGTCTTACCCTTACCGCTATCTAATGTTTTTTTTCAACCGATTAAACATGGAAATATTATCTTAATTTTTTTAATTGATAAGATTCTGACATTTGTCTGGCGGAATTTAGTCCACTGGAGGCTGTATTATGTGAGAGAACAAATAAATAAATTAAATTTTTCGTATAACTTACACAGTCATACAGCGTCCTCCTACTTCTTATTACCGAGAGTAAGTTAAATACAGAATAATATACAAAGATCATTTCTTCATAAATGCAACAAAACATTCCACAACTACCAACCACCGTCTTCAACATTCGTTTCTATCCCAGTCCACCCCATGCACCTCGAATTCTACGAGCCAATTGAATATCCTTTCGCATAATCGTCACTCGCTTAGCATGAATAGCACATAGGTTAGTATCTTCAAACAAATGAACTAAAAATGCTTCTGTAGCCTCTTGGAGTGCTAAAATTGCAATTGATTGCCAGCGTAGCTGATTCTCAAACCCAAGATATTCTCCTACAATTTCTCTTACTAATCGTGCAAACGGTAATTTTCTTATTAATAAATCAGTTGATTTTTGATATTGACGAATTTCTCTTAATGCTTTTGTACCAGGCCTATATCTTCTTTTCTTTCCTATTGGAATTGGATCACCAGCTATTACTGGATGAGTAAATGTTGACGAACTTTTCCTAGTAGTTTTTCTGACAGTTTTACCAGCTGTAACAGAGCTTGGACGAGCCATTATAGGGGTAGTCGTCCGTAAAACTTCAGCAATTCAAGATTAATACAATTTTTTAAAGTAATATCTCCAATTGGAATCAATAAGAGAAGTTCAACAATTATATTCAAACCCAGGGTTCATAAGTATGCGATTGAAAGCGCGACCAGCCATGCACTTATAAATTAACTCTCGCGTCGGGTGTAGCCGTACGCAACCCCTGGAAGCCGTGCTAGGGTGATCATTCAGTTATGAAATAATTTACTCAAAAGTTGCTTGAGTATTAAGGTAGACGAAGTGGTAAAGTGTTGATCAAAGTCGTAGTCGAAATCGATCTTTTTATATTAATAGAACCGAGACTCTCGCTCGACTCTCGCTCAACTCTCTCTACTTAGTTTCAAAATCAACTCGAAATTTCGTCCAGATCAGAGATCATACTCTCCCTACCGCATTACCACTATCGTAGCATATCATATGGATGATACAAAATTTAAAATGGTCGAAAGACCCGTCTCAAGACGTAAAAATCGTAATAATAAATATATTTGGAAAGAAAAATCTGCTGAAGATTACGTTGCAATTATAAATAATATGGAAACTACAATCAAAAATTCACCATACTACACAGCATTAAAAAAAGCATTGAAACATATTCCTATCGATTCTGTCAAATATATTAGATGTCTGGCTTTGGGTTCTCCCACAAATACTACAGGAATTCATTGTCAATACCAATTGGCATTATTAAATATATTGGTAGATCATTTCAATCTATCCAAGTCTAATGTTTCAATATGGGACCCTGTTTTCGAATCAAAAGATATAGAAATTTTCAAATTATTCAAGTTTGAAGTTATTGAAGATATCTCTCGAGAATCAAAAAATATTCCTGATATGACAGAATGGCTTTATTATATGCCACATGCTCCTCATATACTAACAGAACAAGTCTTGAAATTAGTAGATTCCCTTCAAAAAGGTCTTATCCTGGGTAATGATCTATTAACTTTTGATACCCGAGTTATTGAAAATGAAACTGAAGAAACAGCAAAAAACATTGCATTTGTTAGAAACATATCAAAAGAACTCCAAAATCAGGATGCCCAGTCCACTTGGAAAATTGAACAAATTCCAAATTTCCCATTAAAAAATGCCAATTGGATGACTGCTTTTTATGACATGTCATTGCATATAAAAACCTCACCATCTCTCACAGAAATTGCTGCAGCTACAAATAGTATCATAGACAGTCCTAATACTAACGTAATTGAGAACCTGTAACACCAAACATAAATGTGAACTGCCCTCCGAAACATAATAGACAACACCGCTATTTATTAATTCTATTTATTCAATAATAATAAACTTTAAAAACTATAACAAAAATTACAATATAAATCAAATATTAATCACAACAACACGCAATCTCTAAGATCTCTCGTAAGTCTCCCAGTTATCCAAAATATGCTTAATCTTGTCACTTCCAGTCAAATCATAAACTTCTTGGAAGTACTCCCTGGTAATTTGGAATGGCTTAGCAGTAAGATTAGGAATGTACTTATTAATCAAACTAGCAGGCTTTACAGCATTTTGAGGAACCTTTTTGATAAGGAAGTTCTTGAATGGCTTGACACCACTTCTCAAATATGAACTGTGGAATGGAACACTGATACCCTTGAGAGGAATAACAGCGAAACCTCTTTCAAGATCAATTGGCTGTGGTTTAGCTGAACTCTTTTGTGCAACTTCTTCGACAATCTCATTCAAATGCTTCTTAACTTCTTCAACAGGGATAGTTTCAAGCAACTTATCAATGTTGATCTTTTGAACCTTCAAGAAATTAAGAACATTGGTAAGAGTATCAAGAGCACGGAGATCACCAGCAGCAACATACTGTTGATTTTCAACGTTATAATTTACAATCTCCAATAACCACTTAGTTTGTTGAGAAATATGATCAACAACAAATCTTAAAGCAGCATCGTTAAAAGTAGCGGAAACTCTTGATGGATTAACAGCAACCATACCATAATTAGATCTGCCAGCAGAGTCACGAGGAACGGCCACTTGCATGGTCATACCTCTATAGAAAACGACATCAACTAAACTTTCAATTGGCATAACATCACCAAGAGATGCAAGAGCTGAATATTCACCAAGCGAGTGACCAGCGAAGGAACTACTGTTATCGATAAGACCCTTGGACTTCATATCTTCAAAACTTGCCTTCTCCATTAAAGTAAGAGCAGGTTGAGTGAATTGAGTAGCAGATAATAAACCAGTAGGTGACTTGAAAGTGTAGAAATCAGTATCCTCATCTATAGACTTGAAAATCTTCTCACTCTTAATCTTTCCATTCTCATCAACAGCTTCAAACATCATGGAAATATAATTCTCCCTGATAGCCTTACCACGAGAACCACCAAAGTGAACAGTCAACTCCTTAGGATTATTCTTAACAATGTTGATAATAGAGAAACCATAGTTATTCAAGAAATGAATGTCAGCACTATCCCAGACCTTACGAGCGACTTCACTAGACTCATAAAGATCCATACCCATTCCTTGTTCTTGAGAACCTTGACCAGTGAAAACATAAGAAGAGACAGGTTGCTCAACTTCAGCTTCACCAACCAAAACTGGTTCATTAGTCTCTCTCTTGAAACTCTCAACCTTGATAATCTTTCTACCATTGATCATACCAATGTGTTCAAGCTTGGTTTCAATATCATCGTTAGGTAAGACCATACCAACGAAAGAACAGTTGAAAGCACGAACTCTGCTAACATTATTAGCAGCAGCCCAAGTTTCAACCAAAGATCTAACAGCAGCAGAAGAGTACATTCCATGAGTGATAGTACCTGGCAAGTTAACATATTGAGCAAAAACTCTGGAAACATGGATAGGATTGTAATCACCAGAAACCTTAGCATAAGGTTCATTAGAAGATGGAGCTCTAGAAGCAAGAACAGTTCCAGCATTAAGAGGAATAGCATTTTCAAAATGAATAGGTTGTTCCACAACTTGACCATTTCTTTGAAGATAATCAATAACTGGGTTACCATAAGATTCACCAGCGTCATAGCTAACAGAACCAATTTGAATAACTTCCTTGGTACCAAGCTCCAAAAGAACTTGACCTCTAGTTTCGACAGTACTGAAAACAGTATCATTCTTAAATCTAACAAACGATTGAGTTCTAAAGGTCAAAGATTTACCTAAAAGATCAATTGAAGAATCATCAAGCTCAAACCATTCCTTAGAACACAGGACAGCCACATCTTTGGGTGACTTGAGATGAACCTCGACGGGAGTCTCATCCTTGCGTTGGAAGCAGTTGACATAATCATCAAAAGCACCTCTATACAAGAATTGAGAAGTGACTTCCATAATTGGATTACCTTCCCTAGTAAGAATACCAGAGACTTCTACAACCTTACCAGAAGGTTGAATAGTAACAGACTTAAGACTGGCGGTAGTTGAAACAACATCACCCTTCTTCAAAGGTTCAGCTCCGGTGAACATTTTAAATCCATTAGAAAGATGGACAAGTTTTAAGATATCACCATCAATGACTTTGGGGAAGATAGCCTTGATGATAGCTTTCCACCCAGTAACAATAGCAAAGTCCATAGGAGCAAAAGTAACTTTATTAGGTCTCTCAACAAATGCCTCACCATTGTTACCAACAGCATGAACAAAATCGGCAATTGCTTTTCCTTCAACAGTAACAGAATCGCCATCCCAAGCTTTAGTAACATCAAGATCAATAGGAGTCTTCTCATCGGAACCAAACCAAACTTTCCAATAGAAGTCTTTGACTCTCTCATTTCTACCTTCCATAACTTCTTGAATTGGAGCATAACCAAGTTCAGGTCTATAAGTGTAGAGAAGCTCCATAGCAACAGGTTTCTTTTCATAAGTTCTGTGTTCAATCAAGTGAACCTTGATAATATCCTTGCTAGCCTTGGCAATTTCGACAACCTTTGTTAATTTACCGTTAATTGGCTCGTAGACTTTAATAGTAGTAGCATCAGGTTTGTTCGCATTGGCAATTTCAACCTTAAGACCTCTGACTGGGGCCAAAACTTGCTTAAGTGGATTAGGTTGATGCTTAGAACCTTGAACAACAATGTTGGTAGAAAGCAAGGAATATCTCCAAGAATATTTATCACCAGCAACTAAATCAATCCATTCTTCAAGAGATGGGAAGCCAGTTTCATTGGCATTAGAATCAATCTTGTAGATGACATTGTCACCTTCATGAAGAACAGTAACACCAGAGTAAGTAAACTCAATATCAGATTCTTCTCTAGGAGGTTGGCCACCAAATGATTCAATAATCGGAATCTTGGAGGCATCACCACTATAAACATCTTTAAGTAACTTCACAATGTGACCATTGTGAACACCGTCCAAAATCTCCTTAATAGGCTCATCGACCTTAGAGGAGAACTTAGCAGAAACAGGCCCGTGAAGAATACAAGTACGACCAACATCTTCGCCAACAACAGCAGCTAAGTCTTCAGATTGCCAAAGAGAATCTTTCTTAAAGTAGAATTCAAAGTTATCATCAAGAGCAGGAATAAAAGGAACAGGCTTTTGAGTAGGTCTACGACAAAGTAACAAAAAGTAATCTTTATCTTGAGCATTGATAATTTGAGTCTTAGCTTCTGGATAAGTCTCAAGGACTCTATCCAAGGTAACATAAGGTTCATCTAATTGACTGTAAGATTGTAAAACAGAAAGCTTACCACTGGCTGTAGTGAAACGTTCTTCCAAACGTCTAATGAAATCACCAGTGAAGTTACGAAGAGTAATATCGATCCATCTCTTCTCCTTCTTGACATAAATCAAATCAATACAACGAGAAACAACTTCACCATAAGTCATATCTTCTAAATCAACAACCTCACCAGCAAAGTTACGACCAAACCAAGTCTTTTGAAAGTCATCATTAAGACGCTTAATAATATAATCACGCTTTGATGCAAGAGCCTCTACTCTCTTATTCTTGGGCAAACTGAAAATTATATTATCAAGTTCATGCCAGAAAAGAACACCACGAGTGGCCAATTTATGAATAGGTTCACCCATTTCAGAGTTAACAGTGATAATACCACCAGTGGCACCTTTGTAAGTCTTTTCCCAGTCTTTATCCTCAACACCAGGAGAATTAACAATAGCTTTCTTAGCATCTGGAGAAGTAAATGTCTCTTTAGCAACCATAACTCTAGATCCTAACAAGAAACCATCATAAGGCATAGGAGGGTAATTGAACTTAGTAGACCATTCACCAGTCAAGTAAGGATATGTATCTTCAGCACTACCGAAACCAGATCCACCAACAAGGATGATATTAGATTGACGTCTAATTTTGGAATACATTTGAAGAACAGGAGCATGGAAATCTTCAAAAGAATGATGTCCACCACCACGACCACCAGTCCATTGAATAACAACTGGGAAATTGGGGTTAGCAGCAGCAATACTAACAGCAGTGGCAATGGATTCAACAGTACCAGGCTTGAAAGAGATATGTTTAAGACCTAAGTTACGAATATAATCATTAGCAACATCAAGGGAAGGAACACCAGCACCAATAGTTAAACCTTCAATAGGGAAACCATCCTTACGGAGGTTTTCAATAAGAGGAATACACCATTGAAGCATGACAGGGTTAACATAGAGAACGTTAAGAGTGATACCAACACCCGGGACGGTAGCATTCTTGATCTTTTCAAGAGCAGCAGTAAGCATATTTGGCATGAAGTAACCACCACCACCTAATTCAATATGATAACCAGCATTAAGAGTGGATGCAACAAATTCTGGACGAACAGTGGTAGGAGTCATACCAGGAACCATGAGAGGGGGTCTTCCAAGAAGTCTACTGAACTTGGTATCGACATAAGTGACGCCACTACTAGTTTTAATAAGTTTAGGGGAGAACTCTTTAACCCAATCAAGAGCGAACTTAACAGCACCTTCTTCTCTATCGAAAAGCTCTTGTTTATAACCGAATTCTTCTTGAGAAGCAGAACCATCAAGAACACCAGCAAGGATAACTCTGACACCAGTACCATCCTTATTACGATGAGTAAGAAGACCTAGACCAGATACACCGCCTGGACCAAAATCAAGTATGTGAGTGGAAGAAAATTTAGTTGCGATTTCCCAATTAACTGGTAAATGAGTGATGAGCTCAATAACACGAGCAACAACAGAAGTTTTAGCAGATCTGAAGTCAGATCCATCATAAGTATCATAAACTGGGATAGCCAAGGAAGAAGCGGTGAATTCAACACCAGCTGTCTTTAAATCTTCAACAATAATATCGGTAGCATCCGATAATAAAGGAGAATGGAATGGAGATGTAATTGGTAAAAATCTGTTTGAAAATCGAAGTTTTCTTTGACTATGAGGAACACGGCCTTGATTTAAACCAGTAGGAGCCTTTGCTTTTCTGAGAGTTAAATTAAGACCATACAAAGATTGAGGGGGACCTGTAACAACCATATTTCTAGCACCATTAATAAGAGAAATAACAATATGCTTCTCTTTTGGTAAATGTTGATTAGTAATATCAACAAATTTTTGTAATTGTTCACGAGATAAATCACGTACTGAGAGCATAGGAGATGGTTTACCTTCACCTTCAGCAACAGAATCTTCTAAAACAGATGGTGGTAAAGAAGTATGAGGATATTGTTGTTGGCATCTAAGACCAATATAGAAGAAAACAGTCATTGCTTTTAAAGCAGCATCAAAAAAGGATTCCCAAGAATCAGAAGAAGCAATAGTGACAGCAGTAACAAGACCTTGAGAATGACCAGTTGCACCAGAAAGATAATCACGAAGATCACCAGGAGTTTTACCAAGAACTCTACAAGTAACAGCATAATGGGCTAGTTGAATAACACCAATTACTGGTACAGAAATGGGAGCAGAAATCAAATATTCATTGTCAGGAGTAGTTTCTGGTTCATTTAACCATCTTAAAATATCCAAGCCTTTAGTATAAATCTTACTAGCATCAGAATGTTCTCTAGATAACTGTAATAACTTATCAGCAACCAATTCAATAAAATCACTAATAGTTCCATTGTATACATTATAAATATCACGTAATTCTTCAAAATAATCTTCAGTATTACCTTGGCCACCAAAAATAGCATGAATCTTAGCACGTTCGTCAGATACAGCACGTAAAAGAGCAGAATCATGGGCTTTAATAGGTCTATTTGCTGCCAAACGAGCAGAGTAATAAGATTTCACAACTTTCTTAATCTTATCAACAGTAGTATTAGAAAGATTTTCCTCGGAATCAGAACTGATCTGTAAAGCAGCAGCTACTGCGTGAACATCATTACCTTGTAGATAACGAGCTTCAAATTCAGTGAGAACAAGAGCAAGAACATCATCATATGGACCAGGTTCTTCATCTACAAGATTAGAAGTAAAACCAAGAAAATCAGCCAATAATTCAGTTGAAGATGAAGGTTCATCATCACCAGCATTTCCTTCAGTAGGAGTAGGTAAAGTAGCCAAATATTGGTCTCTAAGTTGAGAACAATTCAAATAAAGAGAAGTGGGGACCAAAAGAGTATGTTCAATTTCTCCATGAGAAAGAACCAAAGGTCTAAGAGAGGCCGCACTATGGGGGGTAGAAACACCAGTTCCGTACATTTTCTATAAAGTTAGTATGAGAGCTTGAGAGGATCGTCATTCTGCATATTCAGGGGGTCATTTAAAAGGCTGATAGAATACGGGAATACGGCGTAGTGAAATTTGAAATTTCACACAAAAATACAGGGTAAGTGAAACCCCAACAAGAACAAACTTACAGTAAATCAGTTGGTGAACCAAAAAGGCTAACAAAAATAAAAAATTAATTAAATCCGCAAATAGGAGTCTATGTATAGTTAGTAAAATGTAATTCATATAACCTCATAGTAATAGAAACACATTATCTGGATCCTATTACTCTTCCTCAACTCTTCCGCTCTCCCACTCTTCATATCACATAGTAGAACTACACGATACATCCGCATCACTACTCACCTGAACAAATTATCAGATCTAATTTATGAATATCAAATCAAACCACAAAAAATAAAACCAAAATAAAAATTTAATAACAAAATATTGTTAAGTTTCTAGTTAATAAGATAACAAATATCAAATTATTCTAAGTCGTTGTCAAAATATCTCTATATTCTTATGAATATTGATCTATGAGAACCACAAATCAAGAGAACCTTTCTTAATATAATAGTCCCTTTAAATAAAATAGAACAAATAATGTTCACCACAAGTTCTTGTAAATAGTTGAGGATGGGGCAAAATCACTCAAACAACAATTATTAAAGATCAAAAAAATAGAAAGAGAAGATAGAAGAAAAGAAAAATTATAAGTGGATATGCATACAATTAAAAAGAATCTAAATAGTGTTGTTGCAATTACTATCGGCAGTTGTAAATAGTTAGCGTGGTAACGGTAGTAGTTTATAGGCAGGTAAGTTTACACGCACATCATCCGCGATTTTCCTCGAAGACCAACAAATTAACCATGCAGGGTGCGTTAAGCCAACAAAAATCGTGTTGAAGGAGAGACGTACTATTTTGTCAACAATCGATATAGCGATGAGCCGATAAATCGGATATTGCGGTTTTGCGGGTTGAAACTCGATATTTGCATGAGATTTTGTTGGGACTGTAAATGAAGATGATCGTGTTCGGACTGATGGGTTAGGAAGAGAATTTGAACGGCGCGGCGATGATGATGTTGGGAGTTTAAAATAGCAGAGTGAAATAAAAAGCAACACTTTTGTTGAGTTAAGCTACGAGATAGTCCGGTTACCGGAAAGATGAGCGTAGACCTGTCAATCTAACGGTGAAGTTAACGGAAAAAATAAAGTGAATGGGAATGCACTCAACGGAAAGATTGGGAGAAAGCGATGGGGAAGGGTGGTGAAGGTTATCTTTTGGCGATGAACAGTATGCAGAGATGGTGGCTGGGAGGGACTGACTCGAGCGGAGCGAGAGCAACGGGTCCGGGCAGAGCCCGGCCGCCGGAGGCAAAATCGAACGGCTAAAGTTTAAGTGAGATAGATTTATGTTCCGAAAATTTAACGTTAAGTAAGGTCCACCAGTAACAAGTAGAAATCGTTGGCTGAGCTGCGGATAAAATTCAACGATGAAGTGTCGACCAGCAGCTAATGCCAGTCTGACGACTAAATAGCCCACTAACCTACCAACCTAGCGAAGGTTAGTCTCATGGTGGTCGTGGTGGTGAGCTGGTATGGTTGAGAGTGTGCCCTATTGTTTTTGTTCCGTTTGGCGTAGTACAGGATTATTTCTCACTCCGTTCGCCCGCTAATTCGTTGGGGCTATAAACTAGGGTTGATTAGTATTGGTGAGATAATCAGTGGTTTATGCAGAAGGTCGGGTCCGAGATGCTGCACCGGGTAAACTCAACAACAGTATGATATTACCGAGCCCGATTTTGGGGAAAATGGGAGAATGGAAGTCCGCGGACGAAATCTGTTGAGATGTGAAACGTGATAATTGATGTGAGGATATATCTCAGGAGTGAGTAGTTTAGCAGCAGTACATTTAGATATAGTAGTGAGAGTATATTAATTGAGCAAGCAGGTTAATATGAGAATTATAATTTATAGCAGTGTTTAATTGTCGTTTGTGTTTGGGTAAAGAGTAGTTCAGATCTCGCTGAAAGATAAGATTTAGCTAGAGTTAGAAATGGCTGTTGCGCATATGCAGCAAGATAGTGCCCCTGAACATCGTTGCTATTCTGAGGTTGACGGCTAGACACGGGAGATAAGATGTTGATAAGGGAGCAAGCTCGCGGAGCGAGCACAATGGGTCCGGGCAGAGCCCGGCCGCCGGAGGCAAAAGAAATTAGGGGAGAGATTGATTCGTATTAGTTAGGCCACCACCATGGCCATTTAGGAGATTTGCTTGAAGTAGGATAGCTGGCCATAGCTGTGGCGTTTGCTTTTCCTATAGTCAAGATTGATTTAGGTCTGTTATCGACTTCGTATCCAGGCGCTGGCAACGCACCTGGGATTCCTGATTCGGTGATAGCAATAATGTTAGCATTGGAATCATAACTTGCTTGTGCTATTGCGATGGTTTTATGTGTAATGTCAAAAACCATATAAGCGGATCGAAAGAAAGTATCGCCGATAATATAAGGCGGTTTGTTTGTTTCTACTATACCTAGAACGTAAGGAGCCGGTGAATTTCCTTGAATTATGTATCTAGCTTCAACGAGCATTTCTGTTGCAGGAACTTTTATTTGTGCCCCTGAGAAGTTGAAAATAATTTCGTCATTTGATTGATTGGTAGACTGAACGAAGTATAAACCAGTTGATATGTCGAGCTTGGCTTGAAATTGTTTAGCTATTTTTCTAGCAATGTTGGTTGGTAGATAGCAGAATGTAGTACCAGAATCCATGAGTCCAGAAAATGTACCATTAGTGATTTTTTGTTGATTCACCTGAATTTCGTTCACGTCGACATGAAAGCTTGCATTGTGAGTGATGGGAATGGTATGTAATGAGCCAGTATATTTATTTGAGTCAAGGCCACCGAACAAAATTCTTCCTGTCGAAGATTTAAGATTATCTAAATAAATAGAATAAGCATTTGTTTTCGTCAACCCTTGTTTGTATAAATTTTGAGGAACATTATCATATGTTGTATTGGAGACTTCATTTGCAACCATTCCAACTCCGAAAATGGCTTGTCCCGCATCACGATTGTTAACTAATCCCATTTGTTGGTTTTTCAAAGTTGATCCAGCGATATTAATGTTTTCGCTGATCCAATAGCCAGAAGCTTCTCCGGAACCATAAGAAATATAGAAACCATCTTTATCATATTGGTATGAGGTTGATTTTGCTGGATTATAGAATGGAGTTTGACCGTTCCAAGGACCATTAATCCATAAATCACTTGATCCAGTATCAACAATCCCACTTTGGAGTTGTTGAGGTGTACCAACGCCATATACAATTATATAGCTTCCGTAAATATTGTTGGATTCATCTCGTTTTCCGAATTTTGAAACTTGTCTTTTATGATAAATATTGGCAGCAACCACGCCTTTGGGAATTTCATCAGAAAGTGCCCAAGCAGTTGCAGTAGCACCAAGTAACAGAATGATGAGAGAAAAGAACTTCATGTTTAGTTATTGTAACAAGGTTCATATTCTAGAGGGCTTCACATCTTATATAAGATTGAGATTGAACTATCAAAGAATATATTTAACAGTAAGATATTATGGCTCAACGAGTGATAGTTTATAATATTAATTATATGTAAATAAAAGAAAGAAAACAAGTAGTTTCAAATTGAAACATAGAGCAATCGACTTCTCTACCCTATATAATATTCTTCTAAATCGAAATGTCTGACAGTTCTACATAAACTCAATTCTAAATATCCGACATACATGTTTTAGATATCTCCTTCAACCACATTACATCGCCTTGAACTCTGTAATATAAAATATTAATTTCAAGTTAACAATATATTATCTAGTAATGCGTTAACAAACATCAAATGAAAAGAAATATTTTTAAGAATATAAATGAAAATGCAATACAGAAAATTAAAAAAAATAATGCTCAACCAATTACTTATATGATTTCACCATTAAGATAAGAGAAACCACGAAATTGCTCCTGCATTTGTGGGCTTAATGTCGTAGTAACAGGTGTCAATGCAGGAGGTTCTGAAGTAAACTCTTCATCAAAGTTTCGAACATCAGTAGGTGAATCAATCTTAGGAACAAATGGAGGAGCTACTCGGCAATTGTAAATATCATCAAAGTTAATATTTCTAAAATATGGATGAGCCATAACATCTTCGGCATCTTTAGGACCCGACCCTAATCTTTTCTCTGGATCTCGGGTTAACAACATTTGAAGAATGGAAACAGAATCTCTCGGCATATGAATGGGATACAACGGTTCATCTGATAGAATAGCATCAAATACTTCTTCATCATCATCACCTCTAAATGGAGATTTAGCAAGTAGCATCTGATATAAAAGAACACCAAAGGCCCACCAATCAACTGCTCGTCCATATCTTTGTTCTAATAAAATTTCAGGAGCCATGAATTCAGGTGTACCACAGAAAGTACCGGTTGTTTTACCATACCACATATCTTCTTTACACAATCCATAATCAGCAATTTTAATATGTCCTTGTAAAGAGAGTAATATATTGTCCAATTTTAAATCACGATATATGACACCATTATCATGGAAATATTTCAATGCTAATAAAACTTCAGCAGCGTAAAACTGAGCTCTTCTGGGGGTAAACATTTCCTTTTGAATATGCCACATTAAATCACCACCACTAACATATTCCATTACAAAATAGACCCTATTTTCAGTTTGGAAGCATGAATGTAAATTAATTAAGAACGGATGTCGTTCTCTGTTCGCAACGAGGAAAACTCGTTTTTCAGATCGAGTACTTTCAACTTCATCATGTTCGATGATAAAATCTTTTTTTAAGACTTTAATTGCATACAATTGCTTAGTATTTTTAGATTCCGCTAACATGACTTTGCCGAAATTTCCTTTACCTAGGACAGAGAGGAAATTAAAATCATCCAGTCCAACTTTTCGTTTAGGTTTACGAATTTTAGCAACTTCATTGATTGTTTTAGGAGGAGATTGTTGAGGTGGAAGTTTTTGAGTGAGCTGCTGCTGTTGCTGTAGGTGATGTTGTTGCTGCTGCTGTTGTTGTTGTTGTTGATATTGTTGTTGCTGTTGCTGCTGTCGCTGTTGATAGGCAGCTGCGGCAGCATTTGCTGCTCCATTTGATGGAGGCTGTTGGGTCCTGTAAGTATCAGGGATGGCATTAACAGTAGGTGGCACTTCAGCTCGAGAAGGAGCGTTAGCACCATATACACCAGTCATGGCAGCAGATGCAGCAGATGTAGCAGACGACTGAACAACTGGTTCTTTATCAATCGACATTCTGGATTCTGGAACTCTGCCAGAGGCTGGCTGGGGTCCAGAAATAGAAGGTACAGAAGCATGACCACGGCCAACTTCCTTACGTTTAACAGGCTTATTCTCCTTCTTAGGGGGACCAGTAACAGTCTGTGGCAAACCACCACCCCCATAAGCACTTGTAGGTGAAGCTGCTTGACCATATGGAGGCTGCTCGGACCTCTGAGCTTGGTATTGTTGATAAGTGCCCGCAGTAGCAATAGAAGTAGACGTAGATGTAGAAGAATAAGAAGGCTTGTGAGCATGTTCCTCCTTAAGCTTCTTTGTATGCTTAATCTCGCTCAAAATCTGATTGGCCATCTCCATTGACATACCACAAAAGTCTGGTACTAAATGAGCACATTGAGGATGACAAGTTAATCCACATTCAGTACATTTACGAACATTTTTCTTACCCAAAGGAAGAATGTAACCGCAATGACAACACCAATTAGCACTCATATTTGTAGTTGGTTCAAATCTATGAGGAATACGATGATTCAATTTTTCTTCATCGGGATCAGCTTCTGTACTAGCTTTAGAAATACATTTTGTAACAACTTTTGGATAACATTTTTTATGACAAGTGTATCTACAATCTTGACATTGATAACCAGCAGAATATTTCATCAAATCTCCACAAAGAGCACATCTCATGATATTGTAAAATTGCTGTTGAACAAATTTATGACCATGAACTTCATGGACTTCTTCTTTCTTTTGGCGGATAGCACCTTGACGACCCAGACCGCCAATACCATCGTAAGCACGCTTAACGCCACGATTTGATTTTTCAAAACCAATTACAAGATGGATTTGACCAACGGGTTCCAATACAAACCAAGAATCAATTAAAGTAGTCGAAAGAGGTAGGGGTAGAGGCGCACCTCCAACACCAGCGGCACCTGCGCCATTATTCAAATTCAAAGAATTGACATTTGAGGATAAATCATCACCAAGTCTGTTATAACCACGAGTATCGTAATCAGAAGTTCCTTGTACATTGGCAGCACTAACCCATCCAGCATTATTCAATTCATGCTCGACTTTTTTCCTTCGCAACGCTTCAGCAATATCAGCGATTCTCAACCACATAAGACCGACGGGGATAGCATTATCACCAGATCGATCATAAACAGCGATTTCAATTTCATTCGCCTTATCAACAGCAATGTCGAATTCTTCTGACCAACGCTCGGTTCTAGTGTATTTTGTTCTAGCTCGAGTCTGATCTTCGACTTTAACAGAAATCATACTCTCTGGAGATTTTGACAATCTACTTGTAGCGACATGATCGACATCTTTAATAGCATAAATAGCAATATGAAGATTACCAGTCAAGGGACGACGAAGATTTGAAGCGGCTACACTTTCATTATCATCTACAGCCACTTCTTCCTCAATATCGATATGCATATCTGAATATCGTTTCAAGGATTTTTTAAGTAATTGAATTTTATGAGTAGATTCAATTCTCTTTGCTTCCGCTTCCTGGCTACTCTTACGATCTCTATCCATTTCGTATAATTTCTGCATTTTTTCAATTCCCTCTTTGTATCTTTTTTCGACGCCTAATTTGAATTCAAGCTGTTGCAACATTAACTGAATTCTAGGGCCTAAATAAGGAGTATCGTATTTGATCAGATCCAATCTAGTGAAATTAGGGCGGGGTTTACTAAGAGCGTCGGAAGTTTCTACCAATGTTAGTATTAAGCTCTCCGCACAGCGGAGCCATGGGTCCGGGCAGAGCCCAGCCGCCGGAGGCAAAGTAGTTAATTACCTTTATTGGCCACTCGTGGGGGGATCAAATCAGTTTGTTCAAAAGCATTTCCAGAAAATCTTCGATTGTTATCGGGAGATGAGTCTGAAGATGACTTTGACGAAGAATTAGAAAGTGTACTAGAGCTCGACACGTTATGCTGATGATGGAGTGCGTTGGAGTCTGGCGGTACCGGGATTATAGTGGTATTTGCCTGTTGACGACCTCTCAATTGTCGAAGCTTGTCTTCTAGATATGTGATGTTATTTTGAGCTTCACGAATATTGGAATCGCATTTCTGCTGAACACTCACATTTCCAGAAGATGCTCGAACAGCTTTGGCACCTTGAATTATGGCCTTTTCTCGTTCGATTTTTTTGTATACATCATTAATGACTTCTTGGCTCATGATGAATGGAATGAATTGAATTAAAATTAAAATGCAAGTATTGTCGTCAAATTAAGAGAAAATGTATTGTACAAGAAGGCCAGCAATTTGTTTCAGTGTGAGTAGAATTAGCAGTATTACTGTTTTGGTTCTACTAAGCACTTGACCTGATGAAATTGAATATTATGGAGCCGTTGAGTAAGTGGCTAAATATGTCAAAGCAAAGCTGAAACGATTGATTGGATTGCGATATGGCAAAAAACCTAATATACACAATAGTGAGATGATAAAATAAAATGCAATTTTATAAGTAAAACTCACTAATCATCAATGTATAGTTGAGAGTATTTGATCAATCACTTGATAAACTTGTAGTCAGCGGGATAGTGGAAATTCTATCACGTGTTATTATATGAATAAAACTTATCCACAATGAATTGAATTCAATCTTGAACCTTTTTATGCCTCTATTTTCGATCAGACAAGTTAAACACTCGAAAGTGAGTTACACTAAGGTAAGCACAAGAGGAAAAGAAGGACGGTGACACTTTTAATTCTTTAAAGAAAGCTTTTAAAGAACTCCCTTGATTCGTCAGTTTATTTCCTTCGCGTGAGAATGTTTCTCTTTATCACTACCAGATTGTGGAGTGGTGTAATGTAAGCGAGAAAGTGATAAAGTCGTCCCGATTGTTGTTGTGTGGACCTGTAGGGTAGGGGGTGAATGTTTTGATGATACAGCCGATGAAGACGACTCACACACTCATTCACTCACTGTACTGAGAGTTATGCTGTATTTTATTGTGGGATTGTGTTTCCTATATTATCACTTATTGTTGTAACGGGGAATAGAATTGTTTTCACAGTGCTGCGCTAACGTGAGGACGAAGGGTTTGGGGTTATCCTTATGCTGTCGTGTTATATACGCAGAAGGAGAGATAGGAGAGACGTAGGTATAAGGTACGTAGTGGTTGGCCGTGGTGCTTAACGCAGGTTCACAGTAGCCGCTTTCACTGTCAATTGTAATTAAATAATAAACAAAGTGTAATTATAATTATATATATAATTATTTAACATATTTTTAGACTCGTATAAGTTAGATGATCAGTATTATTATTAATCGAATAACTTTATATAAAACCTGACTGAATCACTAGCTGTTTGTAAGGGTTAGGTTAGATTCCAGTTCGCTGCGGGTCTCGCGTCGTGTATTTGATTAACAGCCCAGCAGGAAATATACTATTTGCTAGCCAGGAGTAAAGGTAAATTGATCCGCCTTGAATGCGCGAAAAACACATTCACATAGGGGCTGTATGTTGTGAGGCTTGTAATATGACACCGATAGGTTAGAGTCGCATTCTATTAGTGCCATCGCTAGCTAGCATAAGTTAGTTACAGATTTATTTAGATATTCTATAGTTGTTGTACTGATGATACATCTACTTTTACCTAGCAATCTAGTACTGAGTTATATCATTCTGAGAGATACCCAATCTATGATATAGAGGCTTAGCAGTAATTTTCTACTTACCCCTGAATTTCAAATCAAGCTTAGTGATCAAAATAGCATAAGCAACTACCTCCAACCACAACCGACCACAGATTCCCAGCTTTACGGCTAACCTAACCTACAACTGCCACTGATGGCCACCAATATGAGTTAGAGCTTGGCATGGCAATGAGAAGGCAATGAGAGCTGCCAGCTTGGCCATAATACCTCATAAGTTTTGCCCCGATAATTAAATAATTAATTCAGACCAGAATGATTGGAATAGATAAACAGTACAATATATTTTATATCAATATATATTAAATATTAAAAATTACTCATGAAGCGCTAGTTGCATTTAACTTGCTATGAGTTGAACATATGCTTGCTTAATAAATATCATATAAACCACACTATAGCGAAGGAATAGAAACGAAACCTAGTTTTTCTAAAATCATATTGTAGTTGACAAACGTGATACAACAGAATTAATTCTTTATTTATTATTATGGTGCTAATTTTGTATCACCAGAATCACAATAAAACCTCTTTCCCATATAGGCTTAAACGCCAACAAACACCACTTCAACTTAATCATCTTATATTCCACAGCTATACTCAATTTCTTATAGCACCTGGGCGCGGCCCAGTTCCTATACCTCCACCCAGTTACTCTCACAACCCTATTCAATCATATGCAAATCCTATCCATTATCTACAATCTCTCATAATAATCTATATACAAATATTCCCTCAATATTATCCCTTAATCATGTGCTTTTGGATTAACCTTATTCTGTAATCTAGCAGCATGATAATTAACACTTGACTTTCTCCTTACAATATGTTTCTATCATCTTGTTAGTACTCATTCTACCTCTCCACTTATTCACATATTTTCGTTCGTCCCTCTCCGGATACTTACTCTAGCGCTCATACAATTCTTTAAATCACTTTCCAATGATGCACAAACTGCCGCTCCTTCTGAATTACTAGCCCAGCAGTTTAACAAGTTACTCATCACAACCATACATGGACCACCACGCTCTCCAATAATGGATGACTTCACTCGGAGAGTCTTTAAATTCGGTAATTTAGGTGCTGGCTTACTCATTTTTTTGTGGATTTAATGTGTAATTCCAAATCTCAATAATGCAGGGAAGAGTGAAATTTCAAAGATCAACGATCGAAATTTCAAAAAAACATTCCTAACCCTATCGAGTTATTGACACGGCTGGCTGGCTGGCTAACCACTCTATGGGAAGTTGGTGAAGCAAGCACCCGATAATGGAGTTGATGTTGAGGCCAGGTAATATCGGAGTGAGGGCATAACGAGTACAAACGGATTTGACGATGGAAACTTCAGAACGCTCAACTCACTCTAATGCCGAGAAGGAATATGAGGAGGTTGTTGTAGTGGATGAAGATATAGAGCCTGCACGGAAGAAGACCAAGACGGATAATGTAGAGGAAGACGAGCAGGAGCAGGCTCCCAAGCTGGAGCAGAAATTGGAAGTAGAACTGGAACAAGATCATGAAGATAACGATGATAACATTTATCAATCAAAGTCTTATTCCCCTCCTGGATTGATCGATCTAGAGAAATTGGAACAAATCTATAATTTATCTGATAGTGAACATGGTGAAAATGATAGTGATTATACTGGTAGCAACAATAGCGACAATGATAGCGATAATGATAGCGATAATGAAGAAAACAATCTAGAACCTTGGCAAGAAGAAATCGTGGACGAAATGGAAAAATCTTTAGAATACTCACCATCTGCAACTGAGGACCCTCATGGCAATCAACTTATTAACCTTTCAAAAGATGAATCTTCAAAAATTCGTACTGATCTTTGGAAACACGGTCCAATTAAATTCATGGATAAATATACCACACCTGATTGTAATTACTCACCCGAACATGTATTAGCTGCTCTTGGTTTCCGTTTGCCCATTGATTTTGTTGCCAAATACTCAGGAGAGCAGTTAAACCCTTTCTTACGACTAGCTATCCGCCATACTCTATCGTCTAGACAACGACTGCCATACCCCCATACATTAAATGATCTCTGCAAGGTCCTTAAAGATGCTAAAAAGATCATAGTCTTAACTGGCGCCGGTATTTCTACCAGTTTAGGTATTCCTGATTTCAGATCCGAATCAGGGTTGTATAATAAATTAGCCCATCTTGGACTTAGTGATCCTCAAGAAGTCTTTGATATTGCTTTGTTTCGAGAAGACCCAAGCATTTTCTATTCTGTTGCTAAGGATATACTTCCGGAAACGACTCACTTCTCCCCCACTCATGCGTTCATAAGATTATTACAGGATAAAGGAATTTTATTGAGAAATTATACTCAAAATATTGATAATCTTGAATCCTATGCTGGAATTGATAGAGACAAGCTTGTTCAATGTCATGGATCATTTGCTACTGCCACATGTGTTACTTGCGGTTATAAAACAAAGGGGGAAGATATTTTTTCCGAAATTCGTCAACAAAAAGTCCCAAATTGTCCTGAATGCTCTATCCGTCTTGAAAAAGAAAGACAAAGAAGAATATCAGAAAAGTCAAAAAATGGCTCCTCGGATGATGATGATTATACTTCCAAGTCTGAAGGAATATTAAAGCCCGATATTACGTTCTTTGGCGAAGCTCTCCCCAATCAATTTGAGGAGTTATTATTAGGAGGTGATGCGCATGATTGTGATTTACTAATTTGTATTGGTACTTCATTGAAAGTCGCTCCTGTGAGTGAGATAGTTCGCATTATTCCTCCTGATATTCCACAAATTTATATCAGTAAAACTGCTGTTCATCACAATGAATTTGACATAACTTTTCTAGGAAGTTGTGACGATGCTGTTGAATTAATAGTAGAGAAAATGGGTTGGGAACTTCGTCATGATATGGTTAGACGACATACTCTTGATGCAAAAGAAGTTCAAGGCTCTGATGATTTAGTTTATCCGGATGGAAGGATAATTTTCGAAGATGACGAAGCAGTTTATCGGTTTGAAGACAACAACAATAGTTCTTCAAGCTAACCGCGCGTCGTCATAACTATTTATTGATCTTGTAGTATATGATTATAGATTGTATCAATTAAATAACAAATATTTATAAATAAAAATGCACAAGAAAAAATTCATGAAACTACATTTAAATCCACCCTTCAATCGCCCGTAATGCATTGTGAAGTCTTCGCTTGCCTTCTATTTTCTTTCCGTTATCCAGATTAATCTCAACACTCAACTTCGATAATGCATCTATAAATTTCTCTAGCAAATGTTTTTCATCAGGGGGTAAATCAATCTGATCAAGGTCGAAAGATTCTTCAGCTAGATCAAGCAATCGCCGGATATTTGGTTGTGAGAATACTGCCTTTCGTGGGGTTTTAGAAGTAGATGAGACGCCAGTTGCCCGATTGTTAAATAAACCATCAGCACTGCCAGTATTAATGTTCTGAATATTTCCTTGTTTTCTGGAAGTAGCACTGGTACGATATCGAGATTGTGATTTCCATTCTTGTTCACGAGCCAGTTTAGAGCTTCTTTCTCTAGTTTTTTCTTTCCTTGCTCTCTCTATTCCCCCTTCTCGTTTCATATCCTTGGCATCGCTCTGGCCATTACCAATGAGTTCCGTATAAGTCGTTCCATCTCGAGTTCGAGTCTTCTCTGAATGCATTAGGGATTCATCAGCTGCACTTGGCTTCCTATCGGAGATTGAATCTTGTGAATCATCGCTACCGGTATGTGGATGTGACATCATTGATGCACGAATACTCCGACGGATTGGTTCTGCTTCTACAACTGGTACCAAAACAGGTATTGATGCAGCGTTCTTTAATTTAACGGTACTTTCTCTGGTTGGCTGTATATTATCCCCTGGAGTGGTGGTGGAGCCAAATGAACTTAATGATGGCTGAGAAATTTTTTGGCTTCTTTGTTTACCATATCTACCCGGTGGAACCACAGTATTTGCTGAAGACGAATGAGATATATCAGAATCTCCTTGTAAAAATCTTGAGGAAGAAGTTGTTGCAACTGGAGAGTGTGGGTTTGAATGCGAGTACGAATACTCCTGTCTTTGCAATTGTCCTAACATATCGTCAAGATCAGTCTCTGGATGAGAGGCTGCGGTCTGAAATGATTCATTAGATGAATCTTGACTATCTCGTCGATCATCAAACAGCTGACTAGCGGATGGAGGGGGTGATAATCCGATACCGTCCATATTATCTTTATTGTGCTGCCACGAGTATGATCCCACAAAATTAGTAGGACCTGAGACCACTCCCATTGGAAAAGGTGGGAAATCATATTTCACTGGGGTGGATGTATATGAGAACCCAGACGATGACGAGTGGGTATCGTTTGATGCATAATTTCCCGAAGAAGGGATTCTAGCGATCATACTTGATCGTTTACTACTTTCCTGTAGCTCCTGTAACTTCGGTCGGAATTTATCAAGAGATGCAATAAGATTGTCCACATCTTCAGCAGAAGA
The DNA here is from genome assembly GCA_030575175.1 of Sugiyamaella novakii. Classification (NCBI taxonomy): domain Eukaryota; kingdom Fungi; phylum Ascomycota; class Dipodascomycetes; order Dipodascales; family Trichomonascaceae; genus Sugiyamaella; species Sugiyamaella novakii. Next base: position 38,334 of record JAJMIH010000024.1, read on the forward strand.
AGAGAAATTTTCTCCATGCCAATGCTGACTGGAACTACTAGGAATAGTTGAACCAGTCATAACCGGCATTGGAGATTTACCAATTTTTGATGATGATGATGGAGATAGAAGAGCAGGATATTGTGGAGATGAAGAATTAGATGCATGGCTTATGTCAGTTCCGACACTAAAAGATCTACCGTGACCATTATGAGTACGCAGTGGGACATTATGACGCAGACTTGATATTTGTGGAGGGAGAGACTGTTGTGCATTTTTCTGAAGATCCGGGGATACAGGCTGATTGCTTTCTGTAGATAGACCTGGATAACGCTGTTTGGTAGACAACGGAGCTGTGGAATCAGGTGATAGGGGAAGTGGACTACTACCACTGGTTGACCGACGTAAATATTGCAGTTCAGTAAGAATACTTTGTAGTCCATATCTACTTTCTCTCGCTTTATCAATATGGTCATCACTATTTTTACGAGGAGCGATTTCAGGAGAGGCACTATGATTGCTCTTATCACTATCACTTACACTTCTTCCGCTAAGACCACGAGCTCTTGTAAGATTTTGCTCATGGACAGAAGAATCTGAAAGTTTGACCTTCGTGGCATGCTCGATGATTGGAGAATACCCAGATGCTTCAGAATATAAAGACATTCTAACTTGATTAGGAGTTTCGCTCTTTAAAGATAATCCTCCAATAGATGGGGTTTTAGTATGTCCTCTAGTTGAAGGGGTGAGGGTTGGAGATTTTGATTCAATAGACTGAGCGGGATAAGTCGGAGGAAATCTTTCTCGATTGTGGAAAAAAGACGAAGTTCGTCTTGGAGTAGCTGATCTTGAAGAATTTGATAGATTAATAGCTGGTGTAGCTGATGGGGCCGATGAATTCCGATTAAGGCTTCCAGACGGAGAGATTTTTGGAGTTGTTGAACCGTCGTCTGTCACTGGACTTCCATTACGGGATGAGGTTCTTGATGGATTTATCATATTCTCTTGCTTTTGTTCATCAGCTGCTGTTGAGCCGGTTGGATCAGTTTTATTCAAACCACTGCGGTTATCAGCATTCAGCTGACTCTCCATATTGACCAACTCAATCAACTAATGAATGGAAAGTGAACACCTGAAATAATTATCAATATTATAAAACGAAACAGGCAGTTTGACAGAGTTAAAACGAAGGAAAAAATTTAGAGAGATCGGACGAAACATAAGTCTACAGTACTCGGTTTGTGGAGGGACCACTGAAGCTAAAGACATCTGCACGTATTTGAGTCTGCACAATCTGTACATTGCAGATCTTAGATGGCTGCGTGGATTGCTTTTTGTTGCGTATCGGGGCACAACATATTTTAAGGAGAAGAGAAGAAAGTTTTGAAATTCAGAAAACCATCTGCTGTTGAATAAAAAACTTTGAGAAGGTGTAGTAAGGAGTTTAGGTAGAGATGAGCTCTCGATGAGTCAAAAAACAGGAAAGCTGTGTGTCATATGGAAGTATAATATTGAAGGCCGCACCTTAACCGAAGAAGAATAAATATCGAGACACATTTCTAGCTGCTAACTTTGAACAACGTATGGGATACGAGCGTTCTTTTTTTTACACATGTTATCTGAAGCTTAATATCAGGCACTTAAATTTTATTGCTTAGCTGTAGGTGGGCCCCACTCGTGTTTTAAGGTAGCCAGCCACCCAGAAACGGAAGTTATGAAGACAAGAATTCGCAAATAACGAAGCTAATTTAAGATTTGCGAGAATCTAAATAGAACATTCATTTCTAAAAAGCTACAGAAAATTGAATAAATTCAAAAAGGGTGTATATGGGAATTAGTTTAATGGATTGTTTTGCTTGTTCAGATCATAAACAGGTTTATTTTAAGCTCTTCAGTCTGCAGAGATCTTCAGACGATCTCAGAACATTATGCAGTTACATCGACTGTCGATCGATTAAGTATCGAAAACTAGGGGAGAGGGCTCACGGTCTAGGGTTCACGGTCTATTGATTCTTGATCACCGGTTCAGTAAGAAAAATTCTGTTTTAAGTGGTATAATCATCTTAGCTGCCCTTCCGTTCTGTACCATCAACTTCTCAGCTATTCAATGAATGGACAAATTACAAAGCTTAATTATAACACTTTTTTATTCTCTGGCGCGTTTCTAGCATATGCACATGCCTGTTATATAGTTAATAAAGTGGCAAGCTTTTCCGTCTATTCCAGAAACCTGTCCGGCCACTTAGCCCTAGCTTATAGGATTCTGGGCGTTCCCCCTATTTCTCCTTATTTAGTCGGATCACAATTTATATACCCTTGCCAGTAAATTTCAGTGTAATGTTCGTTGTAATGCTAATTTCCTAAATAATATTAACTCTGGATTAAAGCTCATCCACTCAATATTCGTAAAATTTAAGGCATTTTTCTATTACTTCAAAATCGACGGCCAGCCTCACCATTAATCGACACCCTACCACCCTATTTTCCAACCGGCAGTGACAGATCTTGCAGATCTGCAGATCTGTTGTCAGATCTAATAACACTTCGGAACAATAGTAGCAATAGTGATAACAACCATTACCGTATATTTGAAAGAATCCAGTACGGATATTGCTAAGTCTGGTATTATTCTGTTCTAGGTATATGGTGGTAGTACCCACTGTGTTCCAGTGTTAAGGCTCCCTCAATCGGAATATTCAGTACAGCTATGACATATCTGTTATACTTTATTCCTTGAATATGGTACAAGGCAGACAACTTACCAACTAATCTTGTAATGCCCGCTAACATTCCAACGATCAAGTTCGACTGGAAGAATGATGGCTACAAAACATTGCTAAGCATTCAACCTACAGTTATCACGCTGGAATCAGAATATTTAAGCACTCTTTTTCCGTTATAAGTATATGAAAACGCATAAGATGGTTAGGTTATAATATCCGATCTCATAAGTACACGCTAGATTAGTAGAAATTAAGAATCCCAAACAACGTGGGTCGCAATATCAGGCATATTATGTAGATATCCCTATGGGTTTAATATAGAGATCCTTATAAGTCAAGAAAATCTGAGCAAGCATAGCAAGAGATTCCCACGGTTGGCAGAGCCACGGACAGCATTAATCATAAATGGCATTAAAAATAAATAATACATAACTCACTTCACAGTCATTCTCTGCTCCATACTATTAAGGTACAGATGAAGATGATCACGGAGTTTATCTGATTCCGTCATAATAGCCCTCATTTCAGATTCAAGATGTTCCTTCATTGTATTAATTTGAAGTTCGGTAGTCTTAATATAATCACGCTTATCCTCCATATCTTTCAATTGAAGGCTTCGTTCAGCAGCAAGAACACCGTGCAAATCACGAAGCTCAGACATTTTCTTTTCTGCACTTGCCCGTTTGATTTCTGCTTGTTTACGAGCACGTTCAATTCTTTCTTGAGAATTTGCAATTTGTCGTTGTAATTGAGTAATTCGAATATCCATATCTTGATCTTCTTGTTTACGTTGTTCATAAATTTCCTGAAATCGATTTAACTTACGAATAGCATCCTGTTCACGTTGAAGTTCAGTTTCACATTCTTCCATTATCTTAATACACGCTTGAAGATCCTGATGAATTTGTTTAAAAGTTTCAGAAGAGACTTTTAACGCTCGAAATCGACGGTCTACATTTTCAACGTCTACCTTTGTTAATTGTAATGAATTAGCAAGATCGGAATTAATCTTTTGTAACATTTCTGGAGAATCAACTATATATGGTTTCATACGATCATTTTCTTTACGAGCTTCAACCACTAGAAGACTTTGATTTTCCAGTTTATTAATCAATCGTTGTTTTTCCTGCTTATAGTTTGAATGCTCTGTAGTAAGTTGTTCCTGAACTTTCTTTAATTTCCTTAACTCAGACTCGACTTCCATATTATGTTCTTGAGTTAGCTTTGTTTGTTCCGAACTATCTCTCAAAGCATCTTCTAAATCAGCAATTTGACTCATTAATTCTTCATGTTCATCTTCTAACAATCGAAATTGACCAGTTGCTTGTTTACATTGATTAACCAAATCACTATAATCATGCATCCTCTCTTCACGGAATTGAGCAAACGCGATTACTGCTGAAAGATTACGTCTCAATCTTCCTGGTTCTGGTTTGACGATATCGACAATATTAAAATCATCAACACCACAATCCCTCATAAATTTAAACACATGACGATGTAACCCCATTAATAGTCTTGCTTCAGACTGAGTATCTATTTCACCACTTTCTACTTTATTAGCTGCTGTCTGTAAGGCCGTTCTTAAATGTTGATCTGAAATTCCCACAAAGCATTCAATAATATCGCCATATAAACTAGTCACGTATTGCTGTGTGGGACGTGATAATAAATCTTCATCAATTGGAAATCTAGAAATATCCTGTAATGAAGCTGAAATATCTTTCAAATCCAATATCGGATATGGCTCCACTGGTCTATAGACTTCTAAACATACCTCTTGTTAGTCTTCGTTTCTTCTCTGCCTCCGGCGGCTGGGCTCCGCCCAGACCCGTAGCTCCGCTCCGCGGAGTGATTCACGCGTCTTTACTTACGTCGACGCACCGATGGAGGTGCAACCGACTGTCTTCTAAAGGTAGACATCGAACAAATTTGCTTTCGGTGTCACTTATCTGCGGATAACTTGAGGTCGAGAATTTAGCGATGTCGAGTTTGTTTACTTTTAACATTCGTGAATGTGTGCAGATCATTTGCAATTACTATATAGAGGTTATCGAGCGTGAAATGCGTTCACGGGCTTATCGGTAGTCGTCCGGTCAATAATTGCCCCATATTGTGCGGCTCCACTTTCAGTCTCTATGAAATTTCTGGGGAACCAATCTCATCCTCGTAGCTTACTAGACGACATACTCAACACTCCACTCCACTCAAAATGCTCAGCAGATATTCATTGCAGTCATCTTTTCGTCTTGCTCCTACCAGAGTATTCTCAGTCTTACAATACAGACAGTTTCAAAGCTCTGGCCCGTCATTGTCAGACAATGAACATCAAGTTACTGGCAAGATTGAACTCAAAGTGCAACCGTTACCTAGGCCAGGTGAGGAAACTGAGACTAAACGGGCAAGACTTTTATATCAAAGTCGGAAACGTGGAATTCTTGAGGCAGACTTGATTCTGAGTAAATTTGCCAAACAGTACCTTAGTAGTATGACCCGCGAGGAAATGGATGAGTATGACGAGTTGCTTGATGAGCCGGATTGGGATATTTACTATTGGGCTACAAGAAACAACGATGTTAAGCCATGTCCTGAGAGGTGGGAAAAGAGTCCAGTTATGGCAAAGTTAAGAGATTTAGCCGAGAATAGGGAGAAGGAAGTTTTGAGAATGCCTGAGTTGTGAGCATCACGTGATTAAATATGTATATAGTAAATGTAATTGTCGGCGAAACATTCCACTCTACCCGCCCAATAACTTCGCTCCACGGGGGACGTGGATGAACGAGCGCAGCGAGCAACGGGTCCGGGCAGAGCCCCGCCGCCGGAGGAAAGAAAAGAATTACGTAGATATTCATTAATTATACAGGAAGATGGGCAGTTGGATAGCACCAGTCGTTGTCTATTGAGAAACCTGAAAAAATAAGGCGAGTCGTTACCAAATTAAAAAAAACTAAAAAGAAAAAGGCAAATAAATAAGAGGGAGGAAAGGGCTAATTGTGTATACTCCCTCCAGAACAAAATAGCCACTACCGATTATATCCATATTCATCGTCGAAAATAGCACTTTCATCTTGTGCAGCATAACCTTGCTTCTGATAGAAATCAAGATCGAATTCGGGTGTGAATTCAGGCGTCTCACCATTAGATCTATTGTCATTAGAGTTATCGGGTCGATGGGATGAAGAAGAGACGTTAGCATGATGAGGGGTGAGATTCGCAGTATTGGAGACATTTCCTTCAATTATTCCATTAGATGGAGGAACTGAACCAGTGGTAGGGCGAGACGATTGACTGCTATTGGATATGGGAGATTTAAGATCATCAGGTCCAGAACCAGTACCAGTTCCAGTAATTACTGGTGGAGTTGCACCGCTGATTTGTGGTCCAATTCCAAGACGAGAAAGTGCTAATTCAGCAGAAGTGTATTTATATTCAGTAACTTCAATTCCAAGATTTCTTTGAAGTGAATTAACAAGATCTTGAAGATCAAGTTCAGCGCGATTTTGCTCATCAATAATGGATTGTAATTGACGAATGTAATCAACACTTCTGGCAAGAATTGTTCCTTTATTTGGACGATCGTCAGCTCCTTTCTGTAGTAATTGTTGATCCATTCCAGCCATTAGAAATTTTTCTGGCACTAATTCAGATAATTCTTTAATTTTCTCATTGATATTATCACGACGACGACGTTCAACTGCATTGTGAGATTCCCGTCTTCTTCTTCTTCTTTCAAGAAGTTGTTGTTGCTTGTCATCTGAAGTGAGGATAGAAGATTTACCAAGTGATCCAGCAACTGCACTTCCGCTGGCAACATTCATTCCATAACTTGGCAATGAAAATCCCCCACCACCAGTAGATCCAGCAGCAAACCCAGGACTGGTGGAATAATTTCCATCATATGATCCAACTGGAGTACTGGAATTACTTGCAATGGCATTTTCTTGCATAAATCGATCGATATGAGATTCTGGTCTGGGGGATGTGTAACTTACGCCGATCGGACCAGAACCAGAACCGGGAATAGAGCCAGGACCAGCACCAGGGCCAAGGCTAGCATTTCCAGTAGATGGATATCTATTATGTTTCTGAAGAGATGGCTGTGGCTGTTGTTGTTGAATTTGAATTTGTGGATTTGAGCTTGAATTTGAACCACGCCCAGGAGAAACTATACCACCTCCTTGCTGCCTATATCTTGGCTGATTAAGTAAAAAATTATCAAATGGAGAAGTTGATTCAGGGATTGGTGGAGTTGTTCCTAATGGCAATTTATTTCCATTATAAGAATGTTGTTGAGCAGTACGAGAGAAATCACGTGGAGCTGAAGTAGATGTAGTTGAATTATTACTAGGTATAAATCCACCTCCACTAGATTGATTTACAACTCCACCATACCCTCCATTATAAGGATGAACGTCTGGAGATCCAATACCTTCAAGGTCTAGTAAATCCGATTCATCAATCATTGAAGAAGCTTGATTTGAATTTGCATCATCAAAAGAATTAAATCCACGAGTTAATACTGCTCTTGACATTAGTCTATTGGCAGAATTATTTGAGTTTTCTTGTGTTTCAGATTTAATATTATTTGAAGAGAATGGATAAGCATTGGCAGGATAAACGATATTTGATGATTGATAGGTGCCACCACCATCATCATCTTCACGTTTGATATAAGGAGTTGAAGACATTAGAGTTAGGGGGTGTGTTTGCGTTCGTGCGTACTGTGTCTATATCGTAATATCTCTGGATTTAAACGATTCCAATTGTTTGTTGTGTAGGGTCAAATAGTACTATGCCTTATTCACCTATAGTGATAGCTAACTACTTATCCGAGTTCACCGCACTGACTTTATTGTATTGTAAAATGTGCAGTAGATCGTATATATCGCACTGCCTTTACCGTACCGTCTCTATTGTACTGTGTATATCCTAATATTATCTTACTAGGATTTCAACGAACAATCGCAATAAGCGAAACGAAATGAAATCAAATAAACAAATCAAACAAAACCAAAAAAACGAGAGAAGAGATGGGAAGAATAAATTCAGTCCCTACTCACTTTCTTTCTCAAAAAAATCTAAAATATTAACAGTCGTTGAATATCGATTGTCTAAAATGACTAATCTAGGAAGATGAACTAACAAATCCAGTGGCTGTACGTGGCGCAGTGTATACGCTTTTAAATGTTAAGTTCGTGAAAAGCCCTGTTTGTAGATTATTTAAGATTCGTCTAAACAAAATATTAACTCCAGTATTCACTTTCAGTTCGTCTTCGTGATTTTAATCCAAGTTAAAAAATATGTGCGGAAGTGAGTTGTGGGGGCGCGCCTGTAATGTTAGTTTTATACTTTTCTATTACGTCGTGTAGAGAGATAGTAAGAACGTGGGTGTGGTATAAAGTGGTAGTAGGTGGAGGTTGTGGAGATGGGAGGAAAGGGGAGGGAAGGGGGAGGGAAGGGTTTTAAGCAGGGTTGGGAGTTAGCTGGTAAACTGTCAGTAGCTTAGTCGCTGGCCATAGACTGGTGCAAGTTATCTGGGGAAGAGATGGGTAGGGAAAGGTCTGGGTAGAGCAGAGTAAAGTGAGAGTAAAGTGGGCAGTTATTCTGAGCAGTGAGTGAGTCGGCAATTGCCTTTATCAGTGGGAAAGTTTTAACGCTAATATTGAATGTGCAGTTAGCAGTTAGTCCTGTGTCTAACCACTGCGTAGCCGTTGCTTTTGACGTTTTCACCAGCAAATGACAGCCACCTCAAAATATACTGTTTATTAGAATAATAGGGTTTGGGAAAGTCGGCAATTATTATGTTCTTGTAGTAGCAGTTGCGGCAGTACCACGCTAATTCAATAAAATAATTGTGATAATATAATTTAAAAATAATCTTAAATATTCTTAGTTGGTCCCGTGTGATTCAATACTGCTTTTATATTTGAGAAATGTGGAGATGCGGAGTTCATATATGTAAGCAAAGTTTGTCCGGTCATTCCGTCGGTCTGGAAAAGACCGACGATTGTGATGGGGGTAGGATTAACGGTATAATACGGTAGTTAGCGGTTAGTTGACCATTGGGGGTACGACCACAGAGGCGGGTCTTACCAATAAATAGTCTTAGATATCTACTTACTCCCAGCTCCCTCTACCTCTAACCTCTGCTAACGGCTATTGAGTTCACACTTTGGGCCATAAATCTTCATACGCGCGCATTCTTCTTTCAATCAACTCCCAACGTACGACAGATAGGCTACTTGACTACCCGCTTGACTACCCACACTCTCCTTTCCCGTCACAGTATTAATTCTCTAGGTGTTTTATTTTCTGGGGTAAGTCAGCCGTTACAAACTAGCGTATAAAGCTTAGTCAGTAATGACGAATTAGTATGAAGATAATATAATAAATACTAATCCAGATCTCGACCAATGTGGAGTTTATCTATTTTATTATTAATATTTTGCTTTAAAAATAGATATGGAGTTGATGGGATGTAGTGGTTGAGGCGATAGGTAGATAAGTTGGATAGTAAAGTGTGTAGATTTATAGTTGCACGGTAATCCTGTAGGGAGGTGGTTAAATTGACAGTTGTTAAGTGGTCGTTACTACTTTATATACACCAGCTTTTCAGAATGAAAATGTTGAGTACAATGGCAAGGCGATAGTATTTAATGGATATTAATATTAGAGATATGGCATGGCATGAGATGGCATGGGATGCGATGAGATGGATATTTTTTTTGCTGTGTGGCTCGTGAGGTGGTGATAATAATATTTTCCCTTGTGTAGGCTAAATTGCTTGCACGAGGCCAGATTGAGTGACAAGACTGACGTCGTATTTTACCAGATATTACACGTAGTTCTTTTAACTCTTTTAATATGTTGGTATATGGTAGGAGTGAGTGAATATATCTTTAGAAGATAGTACTTCACAGCGTAGATATTAGTTTATCAAGTATGACTGCAAATATGACTCAGGTCGTCTACTCATAACCATCATCTCATCATCTGATAGCAGATTCACCAGTTTCTTTTATGACAGGGGTCCCATATATGGAATGGTTATGGTATCTGGATTGAGTTAAGTGACGGCGGCACTCGAACTCCATTAGGATAGAGTTGTTTTGAGTGTGCATGAGCCGCCCTTGCAGTTTAACGCAGGGCATAACGGTTGATCAGCGGTGCATCGAATGCCGGGGCTGCCGTCTCGGAACGAATTCGGAGAGTTTTGTGGGGTAATTAGCATATCGAGCGCAGCGAGCAACGGGTCCGGGCAGAGCCCGGCCGCCGGAGGCAGAAAGAGTGATAAATAGTGGAGATTTATTCGTTAACACATTAAGCTTAGGTACAGATTAGCACTGGGTTCGTAGAAGGTTGATATTGAGGTAGGATTAAGCTCTCTTTAGTACACTTTTCTGAAAGGAGATGGATGGGGATTTGAACCTGGATATCTTCTTGTTTTCTTAAACTAGGGTAATTAGGGTGTGGAGATGAGATTTTAAAGGTTACGGTCAGATTATGCTTGACTTGGATGTAAGGGCTGCAATTTGTATAGGGGATTAAAATAGCTGTCTGAGAGCTAAGAGGGATGGAGAAATTGACAACAGTATCTTTTATTGCGGGAGTGGTGTTGGAAGATGCGATAGCTTTTGGAATATATGATTCTTTTGAATCTACTGACTCAAGATCGCTAAAATCGTTATTAGGAGGAGTAAGGGAAGGGCTGGTTTTAGCTTTTGAATTTGAATATTTCTGTCTAGCCAGTTGAACTAGTTGAGCACGAGAGGAATTCTTCTTTGTGAAGGAATTAGTATATCGGATGTATTGGAGAAGTTGAACAGTGACTTCACCTATTACAACATCTTCATATAAAGGTCGATGGCTAATTGTCATAGATATCAAATCACCCAAAGAAAGATATCTTGAAGTTAATTCAATATCATAATGAAGTCGTTTATCGTAATCTTTCCATATACGACAAGAATTATTAACGATTGGGTTATCGATATTTGATTTGGGACATCTCACGAGTTCAACTTCTTGTCGACCACTACGACTATGACCAAATAAGAAACCTCCATCAATCACTTTAGGTTCTAAATAATATTTTATAGAACCAAATTGAGTTCGTACGGTTTCTGGTATATTACTACTAATAGCGATAGTGAAATTAAAAACATATTCACCGGCAGGATAAAGTGTTTCCTTTTGGTGATTGTCAGATTGTTTAGCTGACTCATTAGGGAGCTTTTGTTTGGCTTCGAATAATGGAACACAAGCTCCTGGGATAGTATGCGAGGATGAATTATGATAGATAGTACTATCAGTCTTAGTTTGAATGATCCCACTATCTCGTAAAAGAATAGCGTCAGCTCCATAAATATCAGTGGTAGTTATTGTTGTAGGTTGACTCGAATCAGCATTAGCCCGATCGACCTCCGCGGCTACCTGATCTGATGGCACAAAATGCCATTCATGACTATTGACACTAACAGTATCTTTCGACATATAAGCAGTTCCAGTATGAGCAGTGTCTAAGGGACTATAATATGGCCACTGAGTTTCGGAGACTCCATAAAAATGCAATGAAATTCTTTTGATATTTGTTGGTTTTGATAATTTAAGATGGATTGATCCACGAAGCATAGGTTGTGGAGCAATATTACTGCATGAACTACAAGTTGAATACTCATCATAAGGTGGAGGAGTGCAACTTGGTGAATATTTAGGACAAGCAGGTAGGAAAACAACTGGCTCTAAAATTGATAACCCAATACTCATAGATCTTTGTAATGACGTATAAACCCTTTTAGGTTTCCCCTGACAATGTGAGAGAATATTTTGCGATTGTAACATGTTTGACATTTGTTACAGCGTACATTAATAATTTAATATTTATTGGATAATAGAAGGAAATAGCTATATAAATATATTTCGTGATTTCTACCGGGTATGGGCTGCCGGATAAGGACTGCCGAAAAAATAATGGAGTAGCGAGTCAAAAAGCAAATGCGTCGATCCGCACATGGCCGGTAGATGAGGCTTTACTTAAAGCGGAATATCCGATAAGAGAGCTACGCATGCACATTGCATTGGCACCTGCATAGTTGTAGACCACCCCACAAGGTCTAGACTGAGTGATGATGACAGAGACAGGAGAATGTAGAGTGAGCGTTTATTTTGCAGAGCGATTGTTTTGCTTTTAATGGGCAGGTGCTGTTAACATATTTCATTTGGAGCAAGTATGAGTAATTAGGATCTAGATGATATTAGTAGTTCTTACTTTATTAGGAAACTATACTGAAGCTAGGTATGAGATGTATCACGGAGGTAGAGGGTTGACGATATCCCCAGTGTATGAGAAAAATGGATATGTGAGATAAAATAATAAATATGAACTCTCTATATGGCCCTATATAATATTGTAAAAATATAGAATAGTCTATAAAGATCTATGTATGAGAATAAGAAACGAGTCCCACGATCAGCTAACAAGCGGCTAATTCAGATAATCCAACAGTCCATGAATAAGACCCTAGAATAAGAATAACAATTGAGAACCCCAGAGCTATTGAAGCACCTCCATAAATATATGCATACCTCTTCCGAGAAAAATTCGATAACTCAACAATAAATGTACTGATTGTTGAAAAATTTCCACAGAAACCATCTTCAAGAGCTGTTATTACTTGACAATCAAGAAAACTAGATATCAGCAAAGAGTCGGAATTATTCTTCTTTCCATGTTGAAGAACAACTAATATAGATATAATAATCGTAGCTATCATATTAGTAACAAATGTTCCAACCATGAACCTGTTTGATGTTTTATTCAATAGTTTTCCTAACCGAAATCTAGCATACACTCCAAATGGGCCAAATAAACATGAAAATGTCCAATATCTCCAATTCGGTTCAGTTATTGAAAGTACCAACACTATAATCCATCCTACTAAACCAAGAATCGCTATAATCAACTCTACTAATAATGTATATTGAGCAAATGAAATCGAAGCAGATTTTTCAACACCATCAATAATATGATGTCCAAGATAAAATCCACTAAACGATACAGCAACGGTAACAATTGAATAACTTATAAAAACCATAACTCCGTAACCAGGATTAGGAAAACTAGTCCCTGTATATGGCTGAAGAGCCGTCAATTCAAATAATTCAATCATAAAAGAAGAAAATGAAGTAATGCTTCCACAACATCCAGTAGCTAAACCAATATAAAGAGGGATTTCTGCTTTACTTTTAAATGCACGGTGAAATAATTGTCGATGTTGACGATTATGAATGTCTCCATGTCCAATAGCATTCACAACTTGACCAACATTTACTTCTTCAACAATCAAATCCGCAAAGAAATCCTCACTCTTTACAAGAATTCCCATTATCAGACAACCTGTGAAATTACTCCAAAGAACTCCTCCATATTGTGAGCCGTGGAAAGCAGTTAGCCGCTCTAAACCAGCTCTAGCTAATACGCCAGTTATCCCAAAAAATGCAAAGATAAGATGTAGTACAATTTGGTCGACATATTTATTTGAAACAAACGATATAACAGATTGTCTTTTACCACGTATGGGCGGCTGTTGATGATGATGATGGTGATGATGAGTAGATAGAGAATGTGACCGTTGACGAACCAATCCATTGGCATTATCAACTTCAGTTTTCACCACTTCATCAGGGGAAGAACTACCGGAAGAATTACCATCTATGTGTGAGTGCACAGCGCTTTCAATAGTCATCTTGCAGTCCACACTTGAACGCGTTTGAAATTTCGCTCAATAGATAGAAACACGTATAAAAAGTAATTTCTATAAACTTTGTAATTATGACTTCATGGAATTTCGGCCCGTCTTGAAGCGAAGATGAGAAAAAGAAACCGGAAAGGCTGACATACTGAAATATATTTGAGTTACTCATCACGTCATGCAATATAAGCTTTGAAACTGCCGCACATCAGCGGTTCGGCCGGGTGGTTATGCCGAGAAACAAATAACGATATAAATGAATGCTGAGTTAACATGATATCATACCACGAATCACGAGAGTAATATGAGACTAATATTTTTCAAAGAATTGCAATTCTCTCACAAATTGCTTTGTAATTATTCGACACTATACTTCTAATGGCTACATGATTTGCAACTTGATGCCATATCTATTCCAATTGAATATCTCTTATAAGTTCGATTGGACTTAGTTCCAAAATATTGTACAGTTTTCCTGATCTGGAGTATCGGCGAATTTTCACGTCCGAGCTCCATCATTAATCCTCACTCGGGCCGCTAATTCGTCTTCGAGCTCCGAGTCCGCGGACATCCTACTAACTAATGACAAATAATCATAATAATGAGTACGGTCTAAATTCCTGTCTTTCTCTAGTACATGCCCACTTTTTATCAAAATGGTAATATCACGGTTATACCGGTTGAATATATCGAATTATATTGTAAAGAAAAGAAGCCATTGCTGTTGTCACGTGTCGCCATCGGAGATGTGCGATAAGGAGATCGACAGGTACATCGTACTTGCTGATCGCTACCTTTTCATAGAACCAATATATGATTCGGAGACCATGCTTTAATAAAATTTATTCATCTTATTCAAGCGACAGATCCTTTTTCCTCCATAATGGAAATCTATATCCTACCGACTTTCCCGCGTGCGCTAAATCCTCTCGTTCACTGTCTTTAGGCATTCATCTTACGATACGAGTCGCCCACGCCATCATCGAACTCCTCCATATTACACTACCATTTGAGAACATAGAAGCATATTCATCGTATAATTAACTCATTTATAAATTATACATCATTGAGTCCTAAATATAGTAATTGCCGAATGCTAACTTACTACAGACGCCATCATAAATGCTAAGATTCCGTTTTGAATCAATTCATATCCAATGAATAACCCGAGAAATGTCAAAGTATTAATCAATTGTTCTTTTCCGACGTAGAGAACAATTTACAATAAAAAGATTGTCATTAGATCGCTCAATACGCCCGTTAACTCCGACAAAACGATAAAGCGGAGATGTAATTAGCTTTTGACGAGCTTCATGATTGACTAGCTCCCAACATATCTTGATGAATAATATAGAGGCGCAGCCCGTATTTTTAAATTAGATTTCTATCATTACAGGAATATTGTCAGACATGACCACCCAAAGAGGGGAGTCAAAAATATATAAATAGATAGCAAATATATCCACTATCAAAGCTTCTAAAACTCAAATCCTGATACCATGTCCTATGTTCTCAATTCTGGCTCGAAAATTCCCCACATTGGATTTGGAGTTTATTTAGCTCCCCCTGGAGAAGTTGCGAGAATCGTTGAAACTGCTTTAAAATTTGGCTATAGACATATAGATACTGCCAGTTTTTACGGCAACGAAAAAGAAGCTGCAGACGGAATTGCCAACTTCCTCAAAGCTAACCCAAGTATTTCTAGATCTGAAGTGTTTTATACTACCAAGATATGGATGGACGACTTTGGGTATGAAAAAGCAAAGGAGGCTATAAAAAAGTCGCTTGAAGCTGCTTCGAGTATTGGCTACATTGACCTGTTTCTCCTTCATGTACCTCAGGGCCCGCCAGAACTTAGACTAGGCTCATACAAGGCTCTCCAAGAAGCAGTTGGTGAGCGGACTGTTAAAAACATTGGTGTTTCAAACTACGGAGTCCACCACTTAAGAGAGCTTTTGAGCTGGTCAGGCCTCAAGATTACACCTGCTGTCAATCAAATTGAGATAAACCCGTGGTTTCAACGAGATGAGATCATACATTTCTGCAAAACCAATGGTATTCTTATTGAAGCATATTCTCCCTTAATGAGAGGACAGCGATTGAATGATCCAGAATTGGTTGTCTTAGCCAAGAAGTACGATAAGACTGTTGCTCAAATACTTGTCAAATGGCACCTTCAGCAGGGCTATCTTCCTTTACCCAAGTCAGCAACCGAGTTGCGAATTAAGAGCAATATTCAAGTAGATGATTTCCAACTTTCAAAGGAAGACATTACAAATCTTGGGAGTAAATCAGACAACTTTGTAACTCTCAAAGGATGGGATCCTACCACCTGGGATTAAATAGATCTGCCTCCGGCGGCTGGGCTCTGCCCAGACCCTTGGTTTTGCTACGAGGAGTGGAAAAGATCTAATCGATATCGAAATATACTACACCACTGAATCGCTTTGCATCTCCGCGGTGCGAAACCACGGACCTAGACGGAGTCCAGCTGCCGGATGCAGGGGACGATGCACAGTCCTATTTAATGTAATACGGGCATGAGCATCTCAACTATTGTTTCAAGGGAAAAATATAGATTCCCTATTCCTTTTCTGAAGAGTACAAAAAGGAATTACTAATGAAACCTCCAAGCAAAAGATCATCAACTCTTCTGCGTACGCGCAAATACACGCGTCTGATATTATATTTCCTAATTGGGATATGTAATTGAAAAAGCCGCACTATAGAGAACGCGAAATGTCAAAGCGCCAAACGCGAAATATAATTAAATGTTACATGAGCTGCCCGATGTGCTTCCTCTTCTCCTCTTAATTATTTCAAGCGAATCTGAAGTTCAATTAAAATGTCGAACTTAGTGGATGCTTTGATGTCAGAAGATAATGGAATAGCGCAGACCGACGACGGTCATACTCCCCTACCAATCCCTTCCTCCCCTAATCTTCCTCAAAGTGATTCAAGTGCTTTTGGCGGATTCGGTGGCTCAAGCTCTGGTGGTAATCCAAGAAGATTTAGAGATTTTACCACTACTTCAAGTTCAGCTGTTCATCAAAATAGTGATGCTTTTGGTGGTGGAATCGGTATTGCTGGACCTCGTGGGAATGTCCGTGAACCTGCTAATGGAGCTTCGAATCAAATTGATAATGATGATCAACCTGCTTATATAAGACGTGGGGGGTTTAACTTTAATGCTGTTCCTCAAGTTACTGATGCTACCGGCGAAAAAGTTCGTGAATATTTTGAACATTTTTTGGAAACGTACCAAGATGATAGTTCTAGTTATGAAGGTAGGCACTATATTGCACAAATCCATGCACTAAAAACTTATGAATTATCCACTCTGTATGTCGATTTTATACATTTGTCAAGTCATGAAAATGGTGTATTGGCTGGTGCTATTATTGACCAATACTACAGATTTTTACCATTTTTACAACAAGGTTTAAGAAGATTAATTAAGAAATATGAACCAGGTTTGTTATACGCCAAACTTGGTAGTAATAATTATGATGATGGATTGGCGGGTGATTCTCAAGTAACTCAATCTGGTACAAGTATGACATCTTCCGAAGAGGCTGATAAAGTTTTCCAGATTTCATTTTATAATCTTCCATTAATCAATCGTATTAGAGATTTAAGAAGTGATAAGATCGGTGCTCTAATTAGTATTTCTGGTACAGTTACACGAACCAGTGAAGTACGTCCTGAACTTTTTAAAGCAACATTTACTTGTGATGCTTGTAGATCAATTGTTGATGGAGTTGAACAGGTGTTTCGTTACACAGAACCTTATATGTGCCCGAATCAGACATGTCAAAATAGAACTTCTTGGACTTTAAATGTTACAAAGTCACAATTTGTTGATTGGCAGAAAGTTAGAATTCAGGAGAATTCTAGTGAAATTCCTACTGGTTCTATGCCTCGTACTTTAGATGTTATTCTCCGAGGAGAGATAGTTGAAAGAGCGAAAGCTGGTGACAAGTGTGTTTTCACTGGTACTGAGATTGTTATTCCCGATGTTGCCCAATTAGGGCTACCAGGAGTTAAGCCTACAGCAGTTCGTGATACTCGTGGAGTTGGCCGTGGTAATGAAGGTATTAATAGTGGTGTTAGTGGATTGAAGGCATTGGGAGCAAGAGATTTAACTTATAAACTTGCTTTCTTAGCTTGTATGGTTCAAGAATCAGATGCAAGTGATGCTTCACGAGGTGATATCCGAGGTGATGGGTCTCAAGGTGAAGAAGAACAAGAGCAATTCCTTAATTCATTAACATTAGAAGAGGTAGAAGAATTGAAAGAAATGGTTCATTCAGATCATGTTTATTCTAAATTGGTAGATTCAATTGCACCAACAGTTTGGGGTCATGAGATTATTAAAAAGGGAATTCTTCTGCAATTAATGGGAGGTGTTCATAAAACAACTGTTGAAGGAATTAACCTTAGAGGTGATATTAATGTTTGTATTGTTGGTGATCCATCTACTTCAAAATCACAATTTTTAAAGTATGTTTGTGGATTCTTACCACGGGCGGTTTATACATCTGGTAAAGCTTCATCGGCTGCTGGTTTAACTGCAGCAGTTGTCAAAGATGAAGAAACTGGCGAATTCACCATCGAGGCGGGAGCCTTAATGTTAGCTGATAATGGAATTTGTGCTATTGATGAATTTGATAAAATGGATATCTCTGATCAGGTAGCTATTCATGAAGCAATGGAACAACAAACCATTTCTATTGCCAAAGCAGGTATTCATGCAACTCTCAATGCTCGTACTTCAATTTTAGCAGCTGCTAATCCAGTTGGTGGTAGATATAATAGGAAAACATCCCTTCGTGCTAATATCAATATGAGTGCACCAATTATGTCTCGATTTGATTTATTCTTTGTTGTATTGGATGATTGTAATGAAACAATCGATAAACAATTAGCTGATCATATTGTCGGTTTACATATGAATCGAGATGAGGCCATCACTCCTCCATTTACTACTGAACAATTGCAACGATATATTAGATATGCAAGAACCTTCAAGCCAGTATTAACCAAGCCAGCAAGGCAGACTCTTGTTAAAAGATATAAAGAACTTCGATCTAATGATGCACAAGGATTTGGTCGAAATTCGTATCGAATTACTGTTCGTCAATTAGAATCTTTAATTCGTCTTTCGGAAGCAATTGCTAGAGCCAATTGTGTCAATGAAATTACACCCGAATTTGTGAATGAAGCATATCATTTGCTGAGACAATCAATCATCCATGTTGATAAGGATGATATTGATGTTGATGAAGATAATGATGATGATGGAGGTGTAGTAGAAGAATCAAATCACATCAATGTCGACGAAGAAAATGTAAATGGAGGTCAAGAATCTTCACAACACCCTAGCCATGATAGAACAAAAATCACCTACGACAAATACACACATATGATGAATTTGATTGTTCAACGAATCAATCTTGAACCAGCTGGTTCCAATGGTATCAGTGAAGAAGTTCTTTGTAATTGGTATCTTGAAAAAGAATTAGATAATCTTAATTCGGAAGAAGCATTAGAAGATGAGAAGAATCTCTTCCATAAAGTTATGAAAAGATTACTGAAAGACAGTATTCTTATCAAGGTGATAGGGGAGAAATTTGAAGATGGTAGTGAAGAAACTGATGGAATTACATACACACTTCATCCCAATTGTTCAATCATTGATGAACTCCCCGAACCAGGAGATGAAGAGCCCACTCAAGATGATATCAACGAAGATAATGAATTAGCTTAGAACTATAACTTGCCTAATAGTAATATATTTATGAATTTAATAGCCTTCTTTAGCCTCCGGCCCCCGGGCGCTGGGCGGGCTGTTATGCTCTCTGCGCAAGTTGTGGAGACGCGTTGGACTGGCGACAACCGTACATTTCCTAATGTAGTACCAATCAACGCAAATCTTTCAACCAGCCGTACAGTGTAATTAACACGCGTCTCGTTCACGCGTTTCCTTGCCAGAGATATAAAGCGCTCGAACTCTCTATCTTCTCTTACACTCACGCCAACTGCGAAACCTCACACTACAAAATAAGTAAGTTCATTCTCAGTCGTCTGGTTATTTGCAATCTCTATTCTCCATTGCTGATTGCGGTGGCCAATTGTCTTCGCCCGTTTCATTGCTGTGCTAACTTTCCCTCAGAAATCCTCACATCTTCAAAATGCTGGAAGCCAAACTTGATCAAGCCGCCGTCTTAAAAAAGGTAAGCCAAACCGCTCGCTGAGCGAGCACACGGGTCCGGGCAGCGCCCGGCTGCCGGAGGCAAAGACTATACTAACACCCAAATAGATTGTTGACGCCATTCGTGAACTCGTTACTGATTGTAACTTTGATTTCTCTGAATCAGGTATCGCTCTTCAAGCCCTTGATAGTTCACATATTGTCCTTGTTTCTTTATTACTTGGAAGTGATGGATTTTCTGAATACAGAACTGATCGTAATCTCACTCTCGGTGTTAATATCAACTCTTTATCCACTGTTCTTAAATGTGCCTCAAATGATGATATCTTAACTCTTCGTGCTGAGGATAAAGCTAACAAGTTGTCATTGACTTTTGAAGATACTAAATTGGATCGTATTTCTGAATTTAACCTTAAGTTGATGGATATCGATCAGGAATATTTGACTATTCCTGAAGCTGAATATACTGCTTCAATTACTATGCCATCAGTTGACTTGCAAAGAATTTGTCGTGATTTCAAAGCAATTTCTGATTCTATTAAGATTGTAGCTGATAAAGATGGTGTAACTTTCCAAGCTGAAGGAGATCTTGGTGATGGTAGTATTCATCTCAAGCCGTATACCGATTTGGAAAATAAGGATAATTCTGTTATTATCAATATTGGTGAACCTGCTGCTCTCAGCTTTAACTTGGCTTATTTCAATAATATCTGTAAGGCCAGTTCGTTGTCATCTACTGTTACCTTAGATTTATGTGATGAGTTACCTAGTCAAATTGAGTTCAAGCTTCCAAATGGTCATCTTCGTTATTACTTTGCTCCTAAGATTGGTGATGAAGAGGAGTAATGGAGTGATTTATTTTTGTTTAATAAGGTATATATTAGAATTAATTATTTAATTAAGGTTTTTGGCAGCTCGCGCAGCGAGCACAACGGGTCCGGGCAGCGCCCGGCCGCCGGAGACGGAGTATAAGTCCATAAGTTATAGCACGAGGAATATAAGATGATGATGGTATAATTGGCTTGGAGATCTATATTTCCGGAAGAGAATTAATTATTCTTCGAGGTTAAACTGAAGGCTAGAATTGGTTTACGCCCATCTCATCGCATCATATTATGCATAACAGCCACCTTTTGATTTAGGTATGAAATAAATCCTCCACATAAGCCGCACGGGTTTCGTATGCGGCTTGGTTGCTGTGGAAACTTACGATGCTTAATGTAAACAAATGTCTGTCTCGTCTCCAGTTTGAACTGCTACCTCCATCTACGAACGATATCAAACAAAGCCTAGCGTGTGCGTATGATCGCTATTCAAAGCCCGGGGTCATATATTTAAAAATTCATTTTTATTTGAACCTCATGAGTCATTAACAAAACAACAAAATAACAAACTCTACAATTGATAACACAATCATTCTACCATGCCATCTTCATCCTCTGTTGGCTCCCTTGAATGGGCTCAAAAAGAGTCTTCAATTGTTCAAGATCTTATTTATGCTGATGTTGAGGACTTTTCTTACGTCGCTAGACGTGAATTAGAGTGGCTGAACGAACATATGATTGAAATTATGGAAGAAGGGAATAAGTGAGTAAAGGATTAGATGTGAGCAAACATTCGCAAATTGTACTAACATTCTACTTAAAGAGATCTTGCGTTATTAATGCAAACCCCTGGAAGATTGCGTGGTTTGGGCTCTCCGAGAAAGCAGAGATTAGTTCAGGATTTACAAAATATCCAAACTACTGCAACCGCAAGCCACTCTCAAAGTATTTTATCTCAGCAAAAGATTCACAGCCCAAACAAAGAAAATTTATCTCCTACAGTTCAATTCTTTGACAAAAAATCGGAGAAAGAAGGTAACAAAGGAAATTCCAAAGAGGCAAACAAACGTCTCATGGTTCTTAGTCCTAAGTTTGAAAATGGCAGTCAACATAGAAGCCT
The DNA here is from genome assembly GCA_030575175.1 of Sugiyamaella novakii. Classification (NCBI taxonomy): domain Eukaryota; kingdom Fungi; phylum Ascomycota; class Dipodascomycetes; order Dipodascales; family Trichomonascaceae; genus Sugiyamaella; species Sugiyamaella novakii. Next base: position 59,945 of record JAJMIH010000024.1, read on the forward strand.
TCTTAGCTCACCCAAATCTCCCAGTAGAACAACTGCATCACGACTTGCAAATAGTCAGCAGTCTCATTTTCAAGGCGACAAGATCAACTTGGGTTCAATGACAGAGAATAATAACAATAATCACACCGATAACAGACCAATTCCTTTCAATATACCATCGTTGCCCTCATTAACTCCTTTCTCTAAGACCGATAATTCCAAGGATAATGATAGGCATACCACCCTTTTGAAGCCCACTCCCATCGATAATAAACCTGACAACACACATGTGGCCATTGACGAAGAGTTTCAAAGACATGCTCCTTCAGAATTGCAGCCAAGCTCTATGTTCACCCCAGCACAACCACCTCCTGTAACCAAAACTATGGACAATTATATGGATGTAGATAACGAAGAAGAAGAAGAAGAATTTACGGACGCAAAAGAAAACGATACTGACAGTTCTTTCCTTGCAATCAGTCAATCTATTCGCAAAAACATTATTCCACAAGAAAACATGGCCGAGCGATATAGCATTTTAGCCAATAAACGAAAGGAGCCTGAAAACTCTACTGGCATTGATATGGACAAAATACCACAAAGATCATTATCACCCAATATCTCTGATATCGATGATAGGGAAATTGAATCTGATGAGTCTTCAGATAGCTCTCCTGTGAGTCGTAATACATTTGCATTTGCTAGTTTACCGGCAAGAGAGCCGCTTACAAAACAATCTTTATCTAAGATTCTGTCGAACTCTCCTGAGTACTCTCGCCATAATTCGATCGTTGCCGACGCTGATAGGATGTTACTATCGAGAACTAGCAGTAGTCGTAGTAATACCAGTTCGCACGATAAGTTGACGATAGTAACGACAAAAGCCAATACTCTAACCATCTCATCCGCGAGATCTGAGGTAACAGAGCTCACAGAAAATTCAATGACCATTGATCCAGCATTATCAGCTATAACTACAGTTGCTACTGATACTTCTGCACCATCTGCTATCACTGCTCCCACAACAAGTTCACTTTCTCAGTATCCCGTTCTTTCAGCAAACAATTCTCTACCCCCACCACACAATCCTACCGGCAAACGTGTAGAAAGTGTGTCATCCGTTTCATCCGTTTCGTCCCTTACTTCCACCTCATCAGCATCCTCCTCGAAACTGAAGAAACTTACTGAAACACCTAAGAAACCAACAAAGGAACTCAAAGCACCTGATAGTGCTAACAGTTTAATGTCAAGAACAGCCGGTGGTGTTTTACGATTTGCAAAACAATTATTTTTTGATCCGTCATCTCATGAGAAAAGAGCCGACGAAAGTAAATCAATTTCAACAGTTCACGCAATTTCAACAGTTTCACAACCTACTCCAGCCCCTCCTAAATCCGATACCCTATCCAGATTAATGGCTCCCACTTATGCCAGTAATAGAAAGAACCAGACTCCCGTAAGAATTCCTTCAAATACTGCTGACAGTTTTGTTCCTCCAAGTCCAAGCCCATTACTTAGTAAGTCTTCTGTTCCAAAGGGCTTATATCCTGCAGTTACTAGGTCGACAGATTCAGAACTTGCTCCTCCTTCACCAGAAAAAAAGTCAGCACCCCGAGAAACACCAAAACTAGTAGCTTTAGCAGCCCCTTCTCAAATCAAGGCACAATCCATATCATCCAGTACATCTTCTAGTACGGTAAGTTTGGGGCCCAAAGTAACGGCAGCTACGTCATCGACAGCTAAAACTATCCCCTCCGTTACAGCAAAACCGACAAATGTGAAACTTACCAAGCAACAACTGCAACCAAAATCTACGGGCCAGCAAAAGGTGACTTTAAAAATTCCGCTAAATGGAAAGAAAGATGTCGCTCCCATTCGTGATAGTGATAATATGATACCTAAGGTCAATACATCCAGCAGTACCACTACAGCTCCCACAAGAACTGCCACTATAGGACCGGGAACCTCCCTTAATGCAAAACCTCATGCAAAAGTCTTAACTTCAACGGCTCCTAAAAAAGACACACCAGTTAGCTCGACCAATTCTACTACTAAACCCAAACTTCCTGTGTCATCTAATATTCGTGCCGGGAGCGCAATATCGAGTTCCAATACTGCAAAAGCAGCAACAGCAGCTAATCCTCAAGCTAGACTACTGAAAAGAAATCCTCAACCTGACACTACGGACACTAAACACACAAATAAGCGCTCTTCTGATCAAGCATTTGGTACCCCCCTGGCTGATAAATCTAGTGCTGTTCCAGCAACTAATTTGAGATCTACCAAAACGCATGGTCAAACATTATTGAGAACCCCTTCAACTTCAACAATAACGAAGCTAGGTACACAACTGAAAAAACCGTCATATGCCAATTCATCCAGTTCTATGATGAAGTCAACCCTTGTTCAGCAAGCAAAGGTCGCAGCTAATTCTTCGCATAATCCTATTCCACAAGTTGAAGGAGTGAAGTTCTCAAGTGACAAGATCCGATTTGGAGGGCCATCTACAGCTACTACTCCGGGACCGTCAGCTTCCAACAGTAAAACTACTCCTAATCCTTTCAGACAGCTCCCAACTATCAGTAATAGTATTAATAAACCTCACGGTTTAGTATTCACGCCACAGCAGCAAATACCAGAAACAATTCTTCCTGAGATTATGTCAGAATCAGAAGATGATGATGATGGGAATGTTCTTCAGGATTGGGCCAATTCTCCTCAATTGAGATATATGTTATTAAAACAGCAAGAGATTGACCCCGATCAGGTATTTGGGCCCGTTGCCCCCCTTCATCTGGATGAAGTATTTAGAAACTCCCGAGTTTCAAGGTTCAGGCCACGAAGTTCTTCTGCTAATTGGTCCGGGCAGGATAAGCTTACTCCACAGGAAATTGAACGATATGCACAAGAGATGGGCTATAGAAAAGACTAACTAGTTTATCGTATATAGATTTTGGGATATCATGATTAACCCTATCGATTACGATTATTAATAAATGCACTGTACATATCTAAGGTCCGTGAGCGAGATCGTAAAACAAATCTGAGCAGGGCTCAGTCGTTGAAAGCAGAGATCAATTCTAGTTTTGCATAAGTTGAAGAGCCTGCTCTTTATTCCAACTGGAAATCCACTCTTGTGCTCTATTTTTGGGGACAACAAAGAATCTAGCAACACCATCTAGAACTGGGATTACTGGTGATTTCATAGAAAGTACTTTGATGATGGATGAATTTTTACCCACTTTAGCTAAGCCCCCACTAATAGTTTGAACGTAAACTTGAAGGTTGCTCAGTTCGTAGTCACTTGAAAGACTACTCGATTTAGCAAACCATGGAGGAGGCTGATCGAATAATTGATTGAGAAAAAATTGGATTGGAGCATCTTCCTCGGATCGTTGGAAGATATCACTTTCCATTTCAAGGGGATATAAGAATAGTAATGGTATTGATATGGGAGAGCCGGGGTTAAGCTCATCTTGAAGAGTTATTTTCAAATGTTGATGCATTGATCTTTCTTGATTGTCATTATTTGCGCCACCGACTGTGGTATTGATTGCAGTAATATTCCGAGATTGCAAAGCAATTTCTAGATTACGTTCTTTTGTTTCCTTGAGTTCCTGAGCTTCTCGTCGTTTACGTTCTAATTCTGAGACTTTATCTCGTCTTGATTCAGCAAATTCTTTCAGACTTTTCAGAGCGGCATTTTCAGGTTCAATTTTTAATGCATAATCCAAACAATCCAGGCATTCATTGAATTTATCAATAGCAAGATACGCTTTCGATGATCTGAAAAGGGCCTTGATGTTATCAGGAGAAATTTTTAAGGCTAATTTACAATCCCCAATACAACGCCTAAAATTTCTAAGTTCCAAATTACATGCTGCTCGATTTATATAGCATGAAACATTAATTTCATCGACCTCACATTTAATATCAAGTGCTTTGGTATAAAATTCAATAGCGTCTTTATACATTTTTTCTTTGTAACAGTCGTTACCTTGCTTCTTAAAATTCAGAGCGACCTCATGAGGTTCACCTTCAAAAGCAAGAGCCCTCAGTGCTTCAATTTCGATATTTTCTTCACCTTCGTCAGCTTGAAGATCTGTCATGAAAAACGGCAATCGTTTAAGCTCCTTAACGATTTCATCGGCAGTAGAATTCGAAAATTCTCGGAGCTGAGGGGGAAGAGTTGGCATCCCCGGGCCAGGGACGTATCTCTTTGGAGGGGTCCACTCCGCAGAAGAGGACGACATTTTTGCTTAGATGGTTGAGTATTAGGTCTGAGCTGAAGTTTAAGATTGTTCAGGAAGTTTCAATTTTTAATGCATAAGCCGCAAGGCTGAAGATAGTGTAGATCAGGGCCCTGCATAGAACATGAGCGTCAGGACGGAACCCAGCCACCGAAGGGCGAATTAATAATTCAATAAATGATATTTTTTCATAAGTCGTAATAATCGTACTCTAGTATATAACATTAACACAAATATACATTATCATGCAGGGTTATTTCGTTCCGTTGCACTATCAAACATAGCTAAATTTAATGGTGCATCATTAATGGACATGACAGGATTTCCTTCTTCTAATAAATCAAATGATCTTACTTTCAATTCGGAGTATGTATCAGTTGATTTATCATAGACAACCAAGTTGGAAAGGTAGGAATATCGCTTTTGGTCATAAGTAGTTGGATGGATGGAAGTTGAAGAAGTTGCAGCAGCAGCGGCTGCTAGGGCATTAGAAATTGGTTGATGACTAGTCGCTGAATTGGGGGTGGAATTATTGGATGAAGGGAAAAGTGTACTTCGCCCAGCTAATGGAGATATAGCCGTGGTTGAGCCGGGACGAGCAGTGATTCGATTGACTGCAGCTAAATCTTCTCGAATTGCATTCAGAGCGTCTAATAGAAGACCAGACAGGTCAGGTAGTCCCTTGATGACTGCAGTATCACGTAAGATTGAAAAACAATGAATAATCTTATCTCTTAGTAGATTCCCCTGCTGAGATTGAGGAGGGGAACAATGAAAGTGAATCATTACAATTTTCACAAATAACATAACAGCGTCATTAATGTCTGTTTTAGAATAGTGGATTGTTTCACTGGTTTGACTGTTAGATGAAGCGCTAGCACTGGTATCAGTAATAACAATATCAATATCAACATCCATACTCTCTTTGCTTTCAACTTTTACTTCTACTTCTGCTACTGGAGGTGGTGTCACATCAACCACTTTTGTTGCAGTACCGTCCAGGTGACTTTCTTCACAAACAGCAATCAACTTTTCTAAACACTTTTCCACATCAAAGACATGAGATATACAAATATCTCTGGTACATGAATCAGCAATTGCATCAACAATTTCCAATAGTACACCAACAATATTATTCTTTTGCTGAGTACCATCATTTTGAACAATTGGGAATTGAGCAGATTTTAAAAACTTGACTTCACATTGATACAACAATTCACCTTTAATTCCTTTGTCCAAATGGATGATCAAATCACCAAATACAGATTTAGACACTTGAAGGTTGATTCCTTTTGATGCACAAGATAAAATTATTCTACTAGCAGCCTCAATAAATGATGATGATGAATCAGTCTGATCAGATTGTTGGTGTTGGATGACTGTTTCTAATCTAAGAGATTCTAATATAACCTTGATCTGCACTTGGCATAATGAGACATTAAAATCATTGCATACTTTGATAAGATTAAGAAGTTCCTGTTCATGATCACCATCAATATCTGGGATATGCAACAAGCTATTTACAATATTTCTCAGAATACGAAGAATTCCAATATCTTTCTTTTCTAAAATCGGATCAACTAATCCAGCCATTAATAAATCAAAATCAACTGTTGACAACCAAAGTAGAAAATCTGAAATCCATCGGCACCATTGAGTGCCGTTACATAAATTCTGTGTTGCTACGCTAGTTGTTTCATTTTCATTATTCTTTGAATTAATAATTTCTTGAACAATATATTTCAAATAAATCTTTGGTTTCGATCTTTCAAAAACTCTTCGTTGAACATCCAATAACAACTCTTCACTTGGTTTCAATGAAATGTTTTCCAAATCTTTTGAAGAAGTAACTACCATCATTAACCTAGAATTAACAGTTGAGCCCGGTAATCGTACACTTTTTAATTGCATGAAAATATCGGCGATTTTCTCCAATGAAACACACTCATAAATAACACAAAACAGTAATAATTTTGTAAATGCTGCTGTATTGTATAGTAATGCTGGTTCAACTTGATCTCTTAACCAGGTTGTGAAAATATCATCAAAAACGTGTAAGTCTACATCCCTTAACTGTTGTAAAAACCTTACGGACATTCTCACATCTGAATCATCGTCATTTCCTTGTCCTTTACAAGATTCTAATAATAAAGATGATGCAGCATTAAAATAACGCGGTAAGCTTGAAACACTAATCGCTTCATCTAACTGGATGCCTAATTTGTTCATCATTACCATTTCATTTTCTGCATTAGCTTTGGGAGTTTCTAATGAATTTGATTCTGACATTGGTGATAACGTTATAATCTCTTGAGGAGATTGATTGGAAGAACTAGATCCATTCGATGGTTTCAATAAAAACTCCAATTCAGCTTTTATTTCCGGCTTATTATCTAGACTACCAATTGCCACCTGAATTAAATCCCACAATCCCTTTGACATTCTTGTCTTTACTTTCAATGAATGATATTGAGTGATAAATAATTGAATTAAATCATCCAAGTGATTCAAAGCCGATAATTCTAACATATGATCGAGAACGGTGTTTGCTAGGAAGTACAAATATCTTCCCGAAGTAACCTTTGGAACTAATACCCAAATTAAATGACATAAAGCTCTCAATTCTCGTAATTGTTCAAAGACTTTCTGTAAAACTGCAAATTGAGATAAACTGGGAATGTAGCTGTAGATATGTTAGTATTTTTTTCAACTTGTATTGACTTCACTTCACTTACCCTCTAGATACTGCCAAATTAAAAGTTTCCATTAAATAATCTGACAACTCAATCTTGGCACCTTTCTTCAGATCGCCTAACTCCTTCAGCTCCAACGCACTCAGAATTACATCTTCATCTCCAAAATCATCTTGTGGTGGACTCTGATTTTGACTATGATTATTCTCTTCATTGCTAAATAAAAAACGCAACCTTTGGTGCAACATAGGTTTAATAATTTCGACACTATCCGTTTCGTTAATACTAGAACTTGCCTCCTTTCTCAACCCACTCAAAAGCATTCTCTGCTGAGAAATATAAACATCCCTTTTGTCTACCAATGGAAGATTGTCTAAAATCAACATCTGAGCTGTGGCTCGAGATTGTAATCGGCCAACAAATAGCACTCCGGAAGATATCACCTGTCGAAAATATCCTCCAAGGCTAACTAACTTATGGTCAACAAATTCAGCCACCAAATCATAAACATTATCCATATCGTAATCATCCAGATTGTTAATTCCAATAAGAAATGATAAGAACACAGGAGATATTTCCCAGTCATAATCTTCTTTCCACTTCAAACACAGGCGAAGACAAATGAATATCTTTTCGCGTCCAATGCGACTACGTGTAGTTGCCCATGAAAATACTATTTGGAGAATTTCTTGTGGTGTTAATCGAAGAGATAATAACTTTGCTGATAATGAATCAAATGCATACGGTGCTTTAATACTATCCAAATGCTGGATAATAACCGCTTTTCCGTTCCTTGAAGCTCGAGCTAGAGGAGAGCCACCAACTAATAATGATTCATTGCGTACTCGAATAGTCTCTAATAGATTGTAAAATTCAGAATCCGCGGCTGATGTATCAGTAGAGGTACTACTTTTTGCTATTTCATTTAATACTGGCCCTAAAGTTCTCCAATTTTTCGGCATTACAAAAGAATCAATGGATATTAATAATAGTTCCTTTGTGTACTCTGCCAATTTCTTTAACAATGGAGCAAATTCTTCTTGCGATAATAATTCTATGCTTAATTTGGAGATTGATGAATATTGGTGAAGTAATGCTAAAGCAAGCATTTGTGCATTGCTACGATTAGAAATTAATTCTTTCCATAACATGCGAGCAAATATCAAGGCAATAGGAAGTTCTTCAGGAGTGCTATTATGGAGGAATTTTAATGACCATTTGAGGAAAATATCACGATCAAGAAGTTGTTCATAAAAAAGGTATGCAGAGAGACGAGTCATGTATTCAATTTTGAATTTCCAAGATTGTCTTGGAGTTAGTGTGGATGTAGGAGTATTAGTTGGCGGGGTGCCAGATCTAGGAGTGGGTGTGGAACGGGCGGGTAATGATGATGGTGAATTTGCATTAGTTGGAGTTGAAGCGTTTGAAGTGGAAGTATTGACAGCAGCAACAGTAGAAGTAGCAGTAGCAATAGCAGTGTTACTATCCGTTGTCCTCCCACTCTGCCGCCCACTCTGCACAGTATCATTAACCGGAAACTCCCTAATCAACTTCTCTATATACCCAACTACCTCCTCCGACCAATCTTTAATCCAAGCTCCTTCCGCAACTTGAGATGATCCACTTCCTCCCATTCCTTTTCTTTTTAACCCTCTCAACTCATTCGCTCCTACACACCTAGCAAACCAAACAGCTCGGGATATTGGAATTCCTTTATTACAACACTGTTCTAACAACCCCCGATTTCGAATTCCATGAGGAATTGTTCTTGATAGTCTCCTCAAAGGAACCGATGGAGATGCCAAATCTCTCAACCATGCCTCCCTCTTCTGATCTGTTAATGTCACTCTAGGAGGTGGTTTAAAAGTCCAATTTGATGAAATTCTACAATTTTTCTCTCGAATTTCCATCGCATTCACGAGAAAAAATGATAATGCTGGTAAACTTGTCCATTGTTTCAATAAAGGAATCATTGATGCCTTCCCTGAGCTCGATTCATTTGAAACTTTCGGTTGTTCATGATGTCCTCTTTGTAAACATTCTAATGCTAATAAATCTTCCTCCTTTGACCTTTTCCAAGGTTCAAAATCTGGAAAAATCTTTGGTAAATGATTACCTGCTGGTAATGGGTAAACATCTGGAGGATCCGTTAACACATATCTCTGTCCTGAAAGATCATCTCTCGCAGAAGAAGAAGAAGATCCAGTATGATGTCTTCCTTGATTAATATTGGCAGTACCACTTCCAATTCTTGAGCCACCACTACCATTACTACCACCACCACCAACTAAAGGTGACACAAAGTTTCCATACTTCCCACTTCCCCCACTACTACCTCCTACTATCGACCCCTGTCGTATTCCTCCACCACTACCACTATTCGGCGGTCCACTGGAATTCTGTATATTAGCCCGTCGAGACATACTCTCATTCAACTTTTCCTTCTAAAACAAACGTTATCGGGCTATAGAAATCTCCTGTTAGTCTCATATGCCTCCGGCGGTTGGGCTCCGCCCAGACCCGTTGTGCTGGCTCCACCAGCGTTCATAACTCACCCCTAGGGGCCATTTCGTTTCTATTTCCACTGGCTGTCTCGGTCGCACACACTCTCTTTTTGTCCTTTCGAACAAATTTTTCCTTCTCCAACAATCCTGATCCTTTGGCTATTTTGTTTCACGTATATGCTATTGACTGTCAGCACTCACTCTTTTCTACTCTACAGTGCTGTCAGTCGTCCTTCGATAATATCTCTCTTATATTCTCAATCACTGAAAAATGTCTGCGTAACGTTTGATGCATATCTTCACAGGTTCCCCCGTATGTTTCGTTCTATACAGGGCTTTATCGGTAACTCTCCCAGTACGTACTGAGTTTAGGTGGGGTGAACTGACCAGTGCCAGTGACTGACTTTACCCGCGAAAGCGGGCGGATTGGAAGATTAAGCACGGCGTTAAAGACGTTTTTACTCCACGGACTTCCTTCTCTGCTGCATAGCCATTTGAGCCTTATCCGGCAAATTAGCTTGCCTGTCCAATTAGACTAGCAATGGTAGCCGCTCGAGGATGAAGGCTTGGCAGAGAGGAGACGATATAATTGTAATACCCAGCCACATATTCCTTTTGCTTACGAGTTGTGCAAGGGTCTAATGGTCTGGACACAGCTGGTCGGTCGCCAAGGCAGAAGAGCAAGGGAGGTGGTAGTTAAGATATAGGCTCTATTTGGCCAGGCCTGGTTGGTTGTGAATGTATACTGCAGAGAGAGCAATATGCCCATGCCCATAGTTCATTAAATTGCGAACAATGTTAAGTGAATTTACAGGAGGGAGGAGGATAATGAGTTATGCTGCTTGGTAGCTTCTCGGGCTTGGTATTCCAGCTCCCTTACATTGTTAACCACGTTTCACTACATAAGTAATTACTCTACCTATTTCGGACTGCACGGATATGTAAGTTAAGTTTGAGAATTAACAGAATGTGGGTAACAAGAGAAGAGAAGTAATATGAAAATTTAATTAAAATTGAGTTATAGGAAAATAATTTGCATGAACACGAGAGATATTAAGAAGGAATAGGTGATAAATAGAAGTAATAGATCTTGCGATTATATCCAGGGTTTGTCGTTGATCTGCATTGATCTGCGAAGAGAAGCTGAGAATCTATCCGAATATGAGAGGGCAGATTTACAAAATTCTTATAACCTAAAATAATAAAAACATTGAGCTGGCTCAATTTCAAAAGAATTTAATAATCAGCTCATATCAGCTCGTATATAACCTTGATTACAGCGGCAATCTTAGGCTTATAATCTGCAGCCGTTTATTGTCCTAAAATAGACATTTTCGGAGATATGAATACACTATGTCCGATGGACGATCGCCAATAATGTTAGTCGTTTTAGAGGGAGAATGCTGGCGCAACTACACCCTTATAATGGTGAAATTGTAAAGATTGGTTTAAATTTTAATCTTCTACTGGTATATTACCAAGGAGGTGGATCCAGGTTATCCATCTTTGCTCACAGTCCATTATTGGACAGTCAGGATTAGAGTTACTAATAAGAAGACATAAATGAGCTTGAGTTAACTGCGAAAGTATTAAATCTTAAATCTTGAAAATTGAAGAAGTGACTACAGATTACAGCTTACATTTTAAAACGGAGCAGCGATTGAACGAATTAAGTGCTTATGGGGCTTTAATATTAAAATATATTACTTTTAATTAACTTTATCTCCTGGTATAAGAGAGAAATAAGGTTATGCTTTCTGAACTGTATCTGACTGCTATAATTGGAGCGCTTAAGAAGATGGGTACTAGACCAGCAGCGGGCCTGTTTAATCTTTATATAAGGAAGATAGATTCTATATGGCGGTTAGATTAGAGGAACAGAGGATATGGGGTGCGATCACTTACATGGAGGTCTATATCTTCAGGGACTTCTTTGAACATAATATGATGCTGGACTAAAAACACGCCGTCGAAGAAGAGCGTAACCTGAAGAGAGGCTGTTAGAAATTGCTCGCGGAGCGAGCACAACGGGTCCGGGCAGCTCCCGGCCGCCGGAGGCAAGAAAAGGATTAGAACTTACTGCTGCCAAAGCCAATTTGACGGAATTATTCCAAATACCAGAAAGATCATCACGGATATATGCATCGAGAACAAGTTGGCAAAGAGAAAGAAGACTTCCGACAATATCGTACTGAACAGCACTCATTGACCAGCCCTTAGTAGATCGTCGTTTATGATTATAAAGGACTTGAGGGATATATTTAAATGCACTCATTACAACTTTGACATTACCAAGGATAGTAGCAACATCAAGCATTTGTAAATGATATGGATTATCTACAGCATGAGATTGAATAGCTAAAGCATACAAAATCATACCGATTGATCCAATTGTACCTCCTATCAACATGTATTTCGTCACTCTTCCTATGACTTGACGATGATGTCTTGTATAACCTGCCCAATATAATTGATACACTGTATATGTAACAACTGCAAATCCATGATAAGCATATACCACATCATTGAATCTCACTAATGGGAATTTCAATTCTCCGGTATTTGATAGACTATGACGTTGTGCATATTCATTTCGAACCACTACACTGAAATACAACAATGATAAACTGAATGCATAGGTCAAATACCCAACAGCATTTAATAACACAAAATCAACCGACATTCCTTCCACAGACTTTAACTGCCTATTCAGTAATACTGGTGGATATAATGAAACACTCTATTTCACGTTAATTACTCTCTTTCTGCCTCCGGCGGCCGGGCGCGGCCCGGACCCGCAGTGCTCGCTCCGCGAGCGTTTCTCTACCTACCCATATTACCACATACGACCATCCTATCACACCGGATAATAGTACTAAACCCCCTGCCATCTTTTCTGATGACTTAAATCCAGGGATCAATCAATCTGATACTACCAATTTATTTAATGTCCACCAACTACGCACATGCTACGCGCGACGCGCAATATCTGGGTTGGCTGTAAATTAACAGTTCAAGTAATGATCTCCTCTGCGGTAGACCCCTGAGTATTCTTCAAGCTCTCGCTTCTGAGACTCACCACGTCACCAATCTGTTCGCCTCAGCCGTGCCATCAATTCGCCACGAGGGGAGACGGGCAACTGTCAGAAATAGACGAATTCCGCCATTTAGAGGATCTTTTTCTGTTTTCGATTTTGTACTGGGATCTGTGTTAAAGAGATGTATGAGTTTCTACTCTGGCTAAATAAGGTTTACCCGGATATGCCAATACCCGACGGCGGGAAACACTTAACCGAGAAAGGTTGAACTTATTGTTATATCGAAGTATCCTTGACTATCGAGATTTCTGGGCTGATATTGTTGCCGAAGTTCACTCAATTGTCAATTTATCTAGTCGATGAAAGGGATTTTAACTTAGATTTGAAAACAACTGCTGAACTCTGGAGTTAATTGGGAGCTAGTTACTGTTCTCTCCTCCCACGGCACGCCGACTGTTATTTCTCCGGCCTGCATATCGCTCCGATTGAATGATCAGCAAACACCTCGGGAGATTTCTCCACAGTTCGGTTTGTACTTCCGCATTTGAGATCAGTACATCTCTTTCTCATCTCCCATACACAGAGTGCGGTTTTCGAGGACAATGTCGTACTCAGCTACAGTGGCGTATGTGCCAATACGGTCGTCGCTGGTGAATTTACCGGCGTCAGTTTCAGGTGTTCTGTTTAATGCGAATATTGTGAGTAGGTAGACGAACGAGCGCAGCGAGCAACGGGTCTGGGCGGAGCCCAGCCGCCGGAGGCAGAAGAGGTGAGAGAGACGTGGACTGACAGAACATAGCCGGCACAGAATGTGGTTTTTGAGTTAAAGTTTATGAAAAAGGGAATTAGAGTGAAGGAAGAGCATGTTTTTGTTGGTTGGACTGGGATGACTTCAGCAAAGGATGCTAGTGGGGGTGGAGGAAATATTGTAGAGATTGATCCAACTTTTGCTGGTAGTCTGGGATTGGATCAGAGACAGAAGGTGACGATTGTGATTCATGCGAATCCTCCTCAAGCTCATACTGTTCATTTGGATCCGTTGACGAGCTCTGATTGGGAGATTGTTGAGACTCATGCGGAATTTTTGGAATCTTGGATGATTAATCAGGTTCGTGCGGTTAGTAAATTACATCCAATAACTGTGTACCCATCGCCAACTAGTGTTGCTTCTTTGGCGGTCGTGAAGATTGAACCCGAACCTGTGGGAGGGATTGCATTTGCTCAGTTATCACCTGATTCGGAGGTCATTATTGCACCGAAAGTTGCAAAGAAGGTTGAGAAGGATAAGGGCACCAAGGTCATGGGTGGTAGTAACGGTACCACTAATGGAAAGAAATCTGGTAATGTTCCTTCTGTTTTGTTGAGAGGAGTAAGTTTACCTCATGAAAATTATGAAGACTTGGAGGGCAGATGTAAAGATTTTACTATGGAAGTATATGCGGATCCTGATTTTGTGTTGTATCCATTGAGAGGTGCTGAATATGTGAATGTTAGCGTGGTTATTCCTGCTGCTTTACAGGGACAGGGAGTAGGTGGGGGGGTAACTGGATCGGCTGGTGCTACTACTGCTACGGCAAGTAGTGGTACTAATCCTAATAGCAATGCCAATGGTAACTCTACATCTACGAATACAACTAATTTAGCTCCTATTTCTTCAGATTCTAATGAAATTGTTTCTGCAACTTCGGTAGTTGCTAAATTAGTGAACTATAGAGATGGACCTGACGGTCATGTAGCATTATCATATGCACTAAGTGTAGCACTAGGGATTCCTGATTCAGTTGGCAATGTTATTCGTCTTGAAGCGGCGACTCGACCATCTTCTAAGGTCCCATCTAAGTTAATAATTCACCCGATATCAACTGTTAGCACACCAAACTCACTTAGGCTCAGATCAGCAGGAATCCAAAATGGTTCATCTGTCGCAGCAAAGGATAGTAAGCTAGGTCAAATTAAAGAACAGCTTTTAGAATATGGATTTCTGAATACTCCTGGTAACGCGATTACCAATTATTTCCAATTACCTCCGATCGGTGATTTATTACCACTTGGCTGTGTTCTTGAATTTGAAGGAGATTCCTCTTCTGTATGGTTTCGTACTCCTTCAAAATCATCAAAACTGCCTGCAATTACTTTAGAATCTGAAGTAGTACGAGGTGAATCGACTATCCCACCAACTTTAGAGTCATTATTAAATCCATTACTTCCAACTCGACCAATTGTGGGAATAGATCAATTCTTAGATGATTCGAATGAGGCCGTTAGAAGTGGCAATAAAGGAACGTTAATATATGGTACACGAGTATCCGGTAAAACTTCTGTCCTTAAAGAACTCGAAAGAAGTCTCAAAAAAGATCTCGTTCACACAATTTGGTTTCCATGTGGTGTTCATGCTGAGAAACAAATCCAAGCTTTAAAAGAATCACTTCGAAAGTTATTTCAAGAAGCTGCTTGGTACTCTCCAAGTGTGATTGTCTTTGATGATCTTGACAAGTTAATCCCTGCTGAAATGGAACATGCCGATACTACAAAAACTCGACAATTGGCAGAAGTTTTCAAACAACTTACAGAATCTACAATTTCGGTTCGTAATGTTTCAGTTCTTGCATCCTCAGCCACAAAAGAAAGTCTTCATTCATCACTTATCACAAATCATATTTTTGAAGAAATTCTTCATTTAAATTCTCCAGATAAATATGTTCGTGAAACAATTCTTAACGAAGCTGTAAATAGTTTAGGACTTGTTAAAGATCCTGCATTTGACATTCTTGAAGTTGCCGGTAATACTGAGGGATATCAACCTGGTGATTTGTGGACATTAGTAGAAAGAGCGAACCATGAAACTTTGTTTGAAAATATTGATAATGAGCTTATGGATAAGGGTACGATTAATCAACATCATTTCGATTCTGCAATGAAAGACTTTGTCCCATCATCTTTAAGAGGTGTTAAATTGCAAAAATCCTCCGTTTCATGGTCAGAAATTGGTGGTTTACGTGAAACTAAAAACGTCATTCTTGAAACCCTCGAATGGCCTACAAGATATGCTCCAATCTTTGCTAATTGTCCACTTCGTCTTAGATCTGGTCTTCTCCTATATGGTTATCCCGGTTGTGGTAAAACCCTTCTTGCATCTGCTGTAGCAGCACAATGTGGACTCAACTTCATATCTATTAAAGGACCAGAAATCCTCAACAAATATATTGGTGCTAGTGAACAATCTGTACGAGAATTATTTGATCGTGCACAAGCTGCTAAACCATGTATTTTATTTTTTGATGAATTTGACTCAATTGCTCCTAAACGTGGCCACGACAGTACTGGTGTTACAGATCGAGTTGTTAATCAAATGCTTACTGAGATGGATGGTGCAGAAGGACTTGATGGTGTTTACGTGTTAGCAGCAACCAGTCGTCCTGACCTGATTGATTCTGCTTTACTTCGTCCTGGCCGTCTTGATAAGTCATTAATCTGTGATATGCCTGATGTAGAAGATCGTCTTGATATTCTGCGTGCTGTTCAAGGTGATATGAAGTTATCAGAATCGATCAATCTTCGTTCAATTGCTGAACAAACTGATGGTTATTCTGGAGCGGATCTTCAAGCATTACTTTATAATGCATATATGGATGCTATTCATGAAGTAGTGGACGTTAATCTTGATTCTGAATTAGACACTAATTCCAATTCCACCACTAACATTGAATTTTTTCAAATTGAACCTAAATCTAAATCTACTAATGGAAGTATTAACTCTGGTATTTCCAACCGACAGGCTGCCAGCGATAGAGCCCAACTTTCCAAAAAACTAGAAGTCATAATGGGTGGCACGTCCCACAACAGCTCATCCTCCACCACCACCTCCACCAACACCTCCTCAACAGATGTTGTAATCCTCCCTCGACATCTGACAAAATCTCTTTCCGAAACAAATCCCTCTATATCCCTCAAAGAACGTAACAAATTAGCCGCCATTTATCACCAATTTGTCTCTGGTCGCAGCGGTGAAATGCCTAGCGGTACTCCCAGCACCGACATTGGTGGTCGAGCGACTTTAATGTAAATATATCATCTTCTCCATCCTTCTCTTTGCCTCCGGCGGCCGGGCTCTGCCCGGACCCGTAGCTCGCTGCGCTCGTTGCTCTACTACTATTATCAATTTATATCTACAATCAACCACCCATCACCCTCGCCTAAACTGTCGTACGATTCCCCGAAACTACTTGGCTTTCTCTCGGCATAACAACCCGACGAAATTACATCTCGGGTATCCAACGCCGTGCGTAAGTTTTTCCGGTCCATACCTCGGTTGGCGAAACAAAACAGCTCGCTATCAGTTGGGAGAAATAGATGAAGCCGAAGTACGGAAATTGTAACACAACTTCGAAGTCAGAGACTCATCTGCTAATCATTTGTCATTCGATCACTTCATCACCTTCCAAAACTAACAACCATCAGCCAAACTATTTTACTCTCAATTCAAAATTTCTCCATCACGAGAAAATAAGCTGAACTGCTCTTCGTTATTCCCTAATTTGGTAATCAACTCATTCACACGACGACCCCAACTTCCGATATCGGACGAACCACTCAATTTCAACCCCGTTATATGAGTCACGAGAATAAATCGCGCGTCTTGCCGTCAGTCCGAGTCTCGCTTTTAACGTTAATTACCCCACAATAGTATTTTCTCACTCCACTGGCTATTATCGTTCCGAGTCATTTTACAAACTTTCTTTCTTTTCTTATATCATTCTCAAATCATCCGATTTTACTTCTTTCTTCTTTTCTTCTTTCTATTTATATGATAAGAAGACAGAGAAAGTCTCGATTGTGTGATAACAACTCTCTCTGTACCTACCTTATCATCCCACATCTCAAGTGCATCATCTCATCATTATTCATTATTTGATCTTGGAGAAGAGTCATAATCAAGTGAATATCAACTTTGTAAACGTTGAATTGAAAATATTTTAGATTGAATATCAATTATTTACAACAACTCAATAGATTGTTTGATTTCAGAATTGTTTTTGTTGGTTGTTCTTAAGCATTATTCTTATCATGAAACCCTCTATTATACTTCGATTCTACAAAGCAGGATCAACTTCAGGTTGGCGTTTATCACCAGAATTAGCTGCAAAAATCTCTCATTATGCTCAATTCCCTGCTACTGGTGTTAGTTTAAGTCAAATGGTACAATTCGGTGATAATCCTTCTGCTGGTAATCTGTTTCGTGCTTCACAATTCGTTGTCGAAGAATTACCTATCCGTCTTGCTCATCGAGTAAAAGATTTAGAAGCTTTACCAAATGGTCTAAATGAAATGCCATCAATTCAAAGAGTAAAAGATTGGTATTCACAATCTTTTGAAGAATTGACTGCGATCCCTGCTCCAAAATTAACCCCCGAATTAAAACAAGCTCTTTATCATCATCAAGGGAAAGAAAATATAAAGATGGTTCTTCCTTTAAGTAATGGAGATGGTAATGGTCATACAAAACATACATCTCATCATCACCACCACCATCATAAAGGTAAAAATGTTATGGCTATCAAATCTGAACCTGGTCAAGCTGGTCAGATTAATCCTACGCTTGAAGATTGGAAAGCAGAAGGTTTCTCGGAAGATATTAAAACTGCTCATGGACTTCGGAAATATTTTGCTAGTGTTGATCCTAGTATCGATCGATGGCCACTTGAAATTGAAAATTATAATGACGATGTCACTCGAGCTTTGCAAAAGATTAAAACTCGTCATGATGGTGTCGTTTCAACTGTAGCTCAAGGTGTTCTTGAATGGAAAGAATCAAGACCAAATATTGAAGTTGATTATTCAATGCAAACCTTTCTTGATCGGTTCTACATGTCTCGTATTGGAATTCGTATGTTAATTGGTCAACATATTGCATTAAATCTTGATCGAGGTATTCGTCCTGATTATGTTGGTATAATCTGTACTGATACAAATATTCGTGATATTGCACAAAGTGCTGTGGATAATGCTAGATTTATCTGTGAAGATTGGTATGGCCTTTATGAAGCACCTCAGGTTGATATTGTCTGTAGTCCTGATATTAGTTTTATGTATGTCCCAGGGCACCTTAGTCATATGATTTTTGAAGTTGTTAAAAACTCTCTCCGTGCAGTAGTTGAGTTATATGGAGTTGATGCTGATAATTATCCACCTGTTAAAGTTATTGTAGCACAAGGCCAACAAGATATCACAGTCAAGATTTCTGATGAAGGAGGTGGTATTCCACGAAGTGAAGTTCCATATGTCTGGACATATATGTATACCACTGCGAAAAACACGCCACATCTTGATCTTGATCTTTCAAAGTCAGATTTCAAGGCTCCTCTTGCTGGTTTTGGATATGGATTACCTATCTCGAGATTATATGCTCGTTATTTTGGTGGTGATTTAAAACTCATTTCCATGGAAGGCTATGGCACTGATGTCTATCTACATCTTAACAGACTTAGTAGTTCATCCGAACCATTACCGTAAAAGCACCGCATGTATATTATATATGTTTAATGAAGTTGATGACATTTCTATCTTTTAGTCCTTTTGTCTGATGGTTGGGTACTGCTTGAATATGACTTGTGTGGACTATCTTGAGACCTAGATCGGCGAGATTGGATTTGGATCTTGATCTAGGTTTACCAATTGGGAAGGAAGATGGGTCTGGACCCTAATTACTGACCCTAAGGATAAGAAGAAGCAACTCCTAAAAGCTTCGTAGTACTCAGTGGATTCAATTGATAGATAGTATTTTTAAGGACGGAAGTGTTTATTTCACAGCCCTTAAAACAGCATACGCAAGAATAAAACCAAGTCCGATTGAAAAGCTCAGAAGCGCGAACGGCAGTGAATGCTACATTTTTCTGGCTATAAAGCGTGGCATAGATGATAGTTAATGAACCTTTAAGAGGAGAGTACCAGCGAAGGTATGGTGATGTTTTGAGATAAGGAATCCCGTTAAACAAGCTGGCTGGCTGGCTAAATATAAAGTGCGCATCTTTTCGAGTCTCACAGAATATTAAACTTGAATGATAAGCTCTTGTAGGAATAGAGATAAGATACTATCAGAGATAGTATCAAATCATATGCGGCATTGATTATAATAGCAATTTATTTATCAGCTAAATTAAGATAAAAGTGCCCAACCTAATAATAGAAGTGGGAAATTCCCAGACGTGAATCAATAAGCTAAAATTTGAACTGGGTGAGAGATGTTGCTCTCTTATAATCAGTTCATAACGCCACCCCCACGGCGTGAGCATAAAAATGTAGATTTGTATACATAGGTCATATTAAGCTGTCAGGTTCACCCCCATGGTGTCAGCGTAGAAAAGTGGATTTCAATGCAGAAGCCTTCAAAATGAGATAGGAGGAATGTGGCAACAACAGGGAGGTAAAACGATGAGCGACATTTAAAATATAAATCATGCTCACACTATCCATCCACTTCAGCTTGCGTGTTTTAGCATTCTACCCCTACGGTCGTCATGTTCATTGAGCTCTTTTGATAAACCCCTGAATTAGTGATCGGCACTGCAATATCTCTGCTAGCTACAGTACTTAATCTGGTGAAGTAGAGACTAGAGGTTAGTTGAAGACGCAATGACAGAGGAAAAATTATTCGATTTGATTTCAGAAAGTTAGGATGAATTGTAATGAGTATTATAACAACCTACCCACTTCGATGTGACTATGTGCTCACACTTGATCGGATGTTTTTCCACTTTGATATGCAATACACCAAATCTGTCACCAGAATTGACCTATTAGTCTTCGTCATCAACGTTGAGATTCTAACTAATATCGAATTCTGGA
Organism: Sugiyamaella novakii; assembly: GCA_030575175.1. Taxonomy (NCBI): domain Eukaryota; kingdom Fungi; phylum Ascomycota; class Dipodascomycetes; order Dipodascales; family Trichomonascaceae; genus Sugiyamaella; species Sugiyamaella novakii. The sequence goes on from JAJMIH010000024.1 coordinate 80,251, forward strand.
CAGAAGCTGACTTAGAGGGCGAACGTGAACTTCAGAGAAACGACCAATAAACCGACTTCTTTTCGTAAAAAATCAGAAATTTCCTGCGAACTAGTCGACTGGTGACGAGAAGATCAGATGAGGTCATCAGTGCTTGGGTACTTTATGCCCAGTATTGAACGAGCAATGGGAAAGTCCTAGAGTGCCGTAACGAACGAGCGAAGCGAGCAACGGGTCTGGGCGGAGCCCAGCCGCCGGAGGCAGAGAAGCGAGAGAAAACAATTAATGTAATATAACATATATAAGAGTCGGTTCATAAGACAACGAAGAAAAGGTGGGAACTCAAACAAAAACGGAAGGAAAAGGATATAAAAAGCCAACAGAAAAAATAAAAAATAAAACAGAGAACAAGAAATATTATAAAAGAACAAATTCGTTTCATGTGCAAATAGAAACTACACAGATAATCACATTTTTTTTTCACTATTGTTAAAATTGAAATTTCTATCATTTCACTTGAATTTTATACTCCTTTTTAGTTACAAATACTCCCGTTAATGCTTCATCATCAACAAACCAACTAACTTTGCCAGCGGCTCCTTCATTAACCAAACTACAAGGAGATCCTTTTTCAGGACGTTCCATAATAGTTTTTATAATAGGAGCTTTAACTTGACCTTCAACTACAAAAGTAACACGATGAGAATGACAAATAACAGGTAAAGTTAAAGTTATTCTACGAGCAGGAGGCTTAGGAGCATCTTCTATAGGAGCAACCCAAGCTAGATTTTCACGAAGTAAAGTATGATGAGGGAATAGAGAACAAGTATGACCATCAGGAGCACAACCAAGTAAGAGTAAATCAAACATTGGTAATTTTACAGAATCTTTAGCGGCAAATCCACGAATAAGAGTTTTTTCATAAGCATCAGCCGCTTCCTGAGCATCATCAATCAAAGATTCATCCACATGAAATACTCTTGGATGTGGTTTCCCCTCAGGAATTAGATCCAATAGATGTCTTTTAACCTTTCCATAATTACTTTCTGGATCACTAAAAGGAACCAATCTTTCATCAGCGAAATAAATATCCCATTTATCCCAAAGAACATCATTTCTTGCTAATAGACCTTCATTTAAAACAGCAATTAATGAACCTCCGGATAATCCAATTTTGAATCTTCGTGAAGCCCCTGAATGATGCGAAGTACCATTCCTGCTATGACTAGTACTTGTGCTGTGACTATGACTATTATTTGTAGGAGTATTTGAACCAGTTGATCCTGAAGAACTTTTTGAATTTCCTGATAAAGCGGCGTTTTGAGCAGCAACAACATGATCTGCTACTGCTGCTGCAACACCAGAGAACTCTGGGAATGCGTAAACAGCCGGTACTGTGGTAGTCATTACTGGCAAGATAATGTTAGTTGTGGATTTTGCCTCCGGCGGCCGGGCGCTGCCCGGACCCGTTGCTCCGCTCCGCGGAGGGAGATATGGGAACTTACTTGATTATGGAATAAACCAATTGATGAGTTTAGAGCGTAGGGAACGACGTGAATGAGGTGACGCCAGGAGATGGAATAAAACTGAAATACACCTGACTTTAAATGCAAACTCGGAGACGAAATCAAAGAGACCGTGTGGTAATAGAGGTAGTATCAATCTCACAATTCAGAACAAATCAAGCCAAAGACTAAGATATGTGAGCGTGGATTATGTAGAGAGGAGAGTAGAGACAGATTCAATCGGAGTTAAGCCTATTGGGTAGGGATTGTGAGTGAAGCAAAAAAATTGTTGGCGTAATGTACGGGAGAGTAAGCGGATAAGGATATAGGGTGGTGATTCCTTTAGAGCTGGGTGTTGTTTCGAGGGTGCACGCAGACGGCTGTTTATTAAGGCATCTACGAGTAAGGCCACTGGCGGCGCATACAAAAATATGATGCAAGCAGAAGCCGGACAGGCGCGCGGCAGGGCAAAGATTGGCAGTTAGCGTGAAAGTGCTGCAGCAGCAAAGGAAGATGTATTATTATAAGGGGGTTGGAGAGGCGACGGCCAAGAGCTCGCTGAGCGAGCACAACGGGTCCGGGCAGAGCCCGGCCGCCGGAGGCAACGTTAGTGAGGAGTTAATCAGCAATGAGAATAATATGAGTATTGTTTAATATTATTTGAATTGCGTTGAGAAATAGTAGAGGAGCAGGGAGGAGCGACAAGGCAGAACTGGGGAGACAAAAAGTAGAAGAGATTGTGATACGGGAATATACAAGAGATGGTATATCAGGCTGAGATTGGAACTGAAGATGAACTTACAAAAGAATATAAGACGAATGAGATAGCTCTGACGTCATGGTATTATTATATCACATTCTAAAGAGGCCACTAATCATCCTACTATAGTATATTATAATATGAAACAATTTTCAAACTAGCCTTGTTCCTATCTGTCTATCAAGTTGTCTATTAAGTTATGTATGGGCAGGTTTGACGGCCTAATCAACCAGCTAGCAGTAATAGCCTGTGTCTTACCTTTAAACTCATCATCACTATAAAGAGGTCCATTATGAGACTTCAACAGTAACTGCTCAAAACGGTAACGGTTCCTTTAACGTTAGGAAGGCTTGCGTTTGCTGCATAGCTGCATAATAGACAGGTGCTGAGTGACTGCCGGACTAGCCGCTAACCAATCTAGAGAGGATGAATTTTTCGCCGTTTCACACCGGAAATAATAGTGGCTGGTAACAAGCAGTAGCGGTCAGGTCACTGTAGCCCTAACGAATAACTGCACTGCACCTGTAGCTTGGCCGGAGATGTTGCCGATGGGATATATCTACTAAGTGTTAGCAGAGTATGGAGTAAAACTCTTTCGCTCTCCAGCAGATTCTGAATACGCTTTATTACGCTTTCTGCGCCGTAAGTTTTATGTAAATTGATATTCCAAATTTTGCCTAAAAATCACATTCGACTACGTAATAGAACTTGCGATATAAGTTCGATTACGTCATATCAATTGAAAATAGTAATGACCAACTTCCAGCTAGATAATTTTCATATTTGATTGTCGTCATATGAATACGATTGTCCAGTGTTAAGGAGGGTAAGAATTTATTGTATTTGGAGAATTTAAATTTTTTAAGTATGTAAGCAGAGGTTGCAATTGTCTTTACTGGTAGGTAGATCTTAGGATTGTTGGCGGGGTAGCGCAGTACCCCACACTGTGCATCACGTGGGGGTTAGGATGCGCCCCTGGCACGTGATAATTGACTCTTCATAGCCGTCGAACTTCCAAGGAGAGGTTTTGGGGAGAGGACTGCGAGACGTCCCTCCGCGGAGCGGAGCAACTGGTCCGGGCAGAGCCCGGCCGCCGGAGGCAGAGGAAAGAAGAGTTATAGATGTAAAAAGTAGTGAGATTAGATCCAAAGTGAGTTGATAGTGGTGAAATCATAAATATTAAGGTCATATGTTAAACCCAATCCCACGGTGAAGGTTGCTTCGTGTTGGTTTGTAGTGATTTCTGCATTTACAGAATCAGCATGAAGTTGAATTAATTGAGAAATGGTTATTTTGGTTTTGTACATTTCAAGGTAAGCTTTGAGAATATTAGAGACTGATGTGAAATTTTTGGTCAGTGAGTTGTGTCCTGCTGATTGATCAACGGGGGTGTCGATCCAGACTATTTGTTTTGTTCGCAAATCGAATAAGCAAGGAACGACTGATGCGGTATCTGAGGTGAGGTCGAATTTACATCGAACTGTAGAAGGTTCGAAGATCTCTCCAGAATCCATACCTTGTCTTAGCATGAATCCAGCAAAGCATTGTTCATGCTCGTTAAATCCAGGGCCTATATAAACACGTACGTCCATAGAAATGTATCTGTATCCATAATCTAGGGCTTTATTTATGTCGATGTCAATAAATTCACTGGCTCCGTTGGGAGCAGGTGCGCGTGTGATGTCACCAGAATGGATAGCAAATTCAGTTCTTAAATTTTGATAACTAACATAAGTTTTATCAGAGAAATCTTCTTTCATCATATATGCACTGAGATCAATGTCCACACCAATCCAGTGGACAAATAATCTGATGATTGGTTTCGAATTATCTTTATCAAGGGGTATGCGAGAGCCACGAGCAACCGTATTCTTTGTGTTAGAAAGAGATGCTAATTGGAAGGGTACAAGGATGTTATCAACGTCGGGAGAGATAAAAACCTTTTCGTGAGCTAATAAAGCTTTTTCTTGGAAAGAGTTTTTAAGGGATGATTTGATACAATCAATAAGTTTTGTTGTATAGATGGTAGATAACTTAGGGAGTAATGGTGCGTGAAGGGTCGTTCCTTTTGACCCAGCAGTGAAGACGATGCGAGTAGTTATAGAGCTATCAAGGCGACCTTGAAAATGACCAAGAATTTGAAGTAATACTTTTGAATTAACAGATGGCAAAATTTGAGTAAAGTTCCGAAGTACATAATCGAAATCTTCTTCATTTTTACAGTCTCGAATAAGTTTATCTAAAGCTCGTGCAAAGACGGAAGGTTTATGTTTTAATCCATCAACCGCTTTTTGAATATCCTTTGCTTTTATAGCTTCAGCTATTACAGTATCAGGAGTATGAACGTTGTTTTGATTACGAAACATTGAAGATATTGCAGCTACTTTTCCACCATATTCTCCTGCGTGTAAGCAGTGGAATGCATGCTTCCATACATCTGGATACATTTTGACATCAGATATAGTGATAACTTTTTCAAGAGCACTAATAATAATTCGTCTTTGGCTTCTAGGCAAAGACTTGAACCATATTTTTCTCTTTAAGTCAATGTCACTATCAGATAACTTTGCCATCACTCTTAAAATATCAGTTGTTACGGTAACAGTGGAATCTATTGATTGTCCATTTCTGACCATATTTGCAGCTATTCTACAAAGAGTTTCACGGAAAGGAATCTCTCCTGTGTAATCATCTACCCATCCTAGAAGGATTCCTTCATCAACAAATGATGATAAAGAGTTAGGTATGCTCGACTTTGATGAAAGGATACTAAAAAAATATTCCTTAACTTTTTCAATTGTTATCAGAGTAATTGGAGTAACAGGATGATCTTCATCAAGTTTCAATCTTGGAACTTTCTCATATAAAGGACGTAAAACACCACACGACCAATAATGGACAAAAGCATTGATTAATAACTCTGCTTCAGATGCATTCATAACCTGGGCTGGGAAATTAGGATAAAACGCTTCATGTTTGACATGAGCACCAACCGATTCTTTTGCGATTCGTAATATTTCTGTATATAAGTAGGATATGGAGTCATTATCAAATACACTTAATGCTGTGTATAATTCATTGGATATCAGATATCCGTAATTTAATAGTTCATGAGAAAAGGATGCAAGTAATGGATTGACTCTTTGGGTTGTTTCTATGCCAATTGTATTAGGGAGTATTATACCATTTAATTTAGTAAATGCTACTATAAAAATAGAACTCATTAGAGTAGAATAGATAAGTTATTAAGTTATGAATGAATGGTAGAAGCTACCACAAGGAATATGTTAGTGCTATATATAAATAATTCAAAATAATCATTAGTCAGTCTTATCAGTCATGGTTTATACCCCAATAACACTGCCTCAAACTGTAGAGACTCACGGTCACCTGGCAGCATGCAACTATGAGTGAGGGTGTATGGCTGGTTAGTCACCTCGTGTGATACGGCAAACCATTATCCCAATTCGTGAGTCAACCTTAAGCGGGGGTAAAGTCTATATAAAGGGGAAGAATTCCTGAGAAATGATTATAATTCTTATCTCATTTTCACTCTTATCAGCAATGAGTAACAGTGGGGCTGCTGTGCTATCTGCAGGTTCCTGTGATGGGTCTAACACTCGTCATATGATTCACATGTGCGTTAACATGACAACAATATCATAACAAACTATAGGATTGATATTTGACATGTTTTATCATTATTTATTTGAGATGGTGGTGCTCTCGTTAACTCCACAGTATAGGAGTAACCAGCCGACGTATGTGTAGGGAACTTTAAGAACTAGACTGGTTGGATCTCAGTCTTCTGTAGGCTGATATCTAATTGATTTGATTTCATGAGAAATTTGCTCACTTTTATTAGTTGACTCATTCTAGTCCGTTATTCAGAAGGCCATACAAATTATAGAGTAGATGTTTCATCCATTGTCTACTCTTTACTACCCATTCTACTACTCTTTCTGCGCCAATCATGCAGGCTCATTATTAGATACTTCTATAATAGAAAATTGGATTCTCCCTAATAATACTCTCCTGCTTGGCTATGTGTCAGATACTTCTACATAAAACTTTGGGTGTTCTTCCTGACATTACTTTCCAAAAAAATTTAAAAAAGCAAAAAAAAATAAAAAAGAGGGTTTTTTATAATTTTTTATTTTTTCCCTATCAATTTATATACTATTTTTAATAAATTATATATTTATTGTTGAATATTCGGTATTCTGCTTATGACCTATTTTTATCCGATAGCGCTCGCACCAGGCCCTGCGTTATTGATGTGCAATAAGATGCAGATTCATTGAAACTCCCAACTAAAATCGGGAGAATGTAACGCCGTGCTCAAGCTGATCGGTTGATCAGAGATTATAATGTATTTGGGCGGTGCAATTGAGTGTGGATATGAAGATTAACTAGTAGACAAGAATTGTCCGAATCGTTATCAAATTGCGCTATTTTTGTTTATTAAGAGTTGAACGGGCATAACGGGTATTAATAAGAATTGTCTGGGTGTGCGTGTGTGTGTATAGAGCAGATTAAGATCATTGGGTAGTTCAAGTCGTGTGGGGGTTAGATTCACTTTAGAAATAGATTGTATCTGAGATTGTGATTGTGATTGTTATTATATTGGTTGTGCACTATTCGGACATATAATCTACTTTTCTTATCATTCAACTCTACGAGCATTTCACTGACTTCATTCGTTCTTATATTACACGTTTATACTGCCACTGAACATTCTCTCTAAAACTTGTCTTCCTTCCCCCCTCCTAAATGGTTTTAACCACTAAGCAAACTGAATAGTGTTCGAGAGTAGTGTTCAAATCCGCCCACTTTAGAATTCATTCAAAAAAATGCCTGCATGGACTTTATTTCCATCACAGGCCAAAAAGAAACATACATCGGTGAGGCATTCGGAAGATAACAATTCTCATCTCACTACTAGCGATTCTGTGGTCCCACCTATCACAAATGTCTCAACATTGTCATCAGTTGAAGATATTGTACGATCTGTTTCTGAAGTAAATGCTGCTGCTAATGTTTCTACTACTACACCTCATACCTCTATCACTACATCTACAGCAAATGCCTCATTTTCTCCAACTGATGAATCTCATCTCTCAAAATTGATTGTGAAAAAATGTTTTTGTTGTGGAACAAAACTTCAAGTTCCAGAAAAACTCCCATATTTTAAATGTGCAATCTGTGAAACATTTCATGATGTCAATGTCGTTCAACCACAAATAAATAGTTCACCATTAACAATAGAAGCAATAGAAGGAGTGATAGATAAAATTAGAATGGAACAGGAAAGTAACACCGATGGAATCACTAACACTGCTACCACTCCAGTTAATACTACCGTTAATGATTCATTCGTCGAACTTGATAACCTCCTAATTGCATGCTTTTCAAGCGTAGATTCAATTAATGAATCTTTTTCCCTGCATCAAAAAAGGTTAAGTTATTCAAAACCAAATATTAGTTTTACAAAAGTTGAAATGTTTTTCACTCTTATCATGAATTGTCCTGGTTATGAAAGACCCGTAAAAACAATCTTAACCTGTCAATTAAACTTATTAAAACGATTAAGAAAGAATTTGGAATCACCTTTAGATAATTGCTTTCTATTAGTAATACTTGAAAATCCAATATTCTACATTCCAGCATTATTTTCAAAAGCATCTTCAGCGAACAACCATTCTAATAGCATTCTACAAGCTCCAAAGCCTCCCCAGACTGGTCCACCAGATCCATTGACGAAAATTAGAACTTTGGCCGTAGAAGTTTTAGAAAGGACTGTTGGTATTATTGCCTATAGTAGAAAAAGTTGTCGTCATTATTTATTAAATTGGTTATCGAGATATCCATTAATTCGATTTCAATCAAAAGTCGATCTTTTTAACGCATACATTGCTCATAGATTATTAAAGCAATATAGATCAATGCACATCTCAAGAGCGAGGATGAATTCAGTTCCAAAAGATCAACCGATCTCGAATTCATCAACTCATAGAAGATCGTATTCTACTTCATCTGCTTCAGGAGCGCCTTCTACTTCATCCACTTCAGGAATCGATACATCATCATCCACTTCATACCTTCCCTCAAGGAGCAAAAAGAAACGTTCAAGTATTACTTCACAAATTAAGACTGAACTTTATAACAATGATTGGAAGATTTCAGCATTTGTAAGAGTATTATCAATATTCTTTGATGCAAATACTGTATCGACTCATAAAATTGCAATCTCCAACTTTTACAATACAATGGTTGATTATGTAGATGTAACGAATGATTTTGATGAATGGCAGAAAACAAAACCATCAAGTATAGTTGGAAACAACAGCAATGTCACTAATACTAATGCAGTAATAACAACGGCAATTCATATAAGTTCTGGAGATACAACTATTCCTGAATTGAAATTCACTGTTCCCGGAAAGCCTTCCTTTTCATTCTGTCAATATCCATTCTTACTATCTATGGGGTCTAAAACAGAAATTCTTGAGCATGATGCTCGTAGGCAAATGGAATTAAAAGCACAGGAAGCATTCTTTGGTTCATTAACTAGTAAAATCCCGGAATCTCCTTTTCTACATATAAGAGTTCATCGTAATTCGATTCTTCCTGATTCCTTTGAAGCAATTGATAAAAATGAGGATAACTTAAAGAAGGGGTTGAAAGTTGAATTTATCGATGAACCAGGAATTGACGCTGGTGGATTGAAAAAAGAATGGTTTTTACTACTATTTAAGGAACTATTTGATCCTTCAAATGCATTTTTCATTGAAGATGATGAATCTCGATTCTGTTGGTTTGACGTCAGTTCGGACCATTCATTAAAGTATTACAAACTAACCGGAGTTGCTATTGGATTAGCATTATATAATTCGACAATTCTTGATGTAAATTTTCCGTTAGTTTTATTCAAGAAGCTGCTTGGTAGTCATTGCACTTTGGGAGATTTTACTACTCTATATCCTTCATATGGCTCCAATCTGAAAAAATTACTGGATTATGAAGCAGATGACTTAGAGGAAGTATTTTCTTTGGACTTTTGTATTTACTCAAAAGATCCAGATAATCCTACAAAGGTTAAAGAAATTTCATTAATCCCCAATGGAAGAAATATATTGGTTAATAAATCCAATAGACAAGATTATGTGAAACGAGTTATAGCTTATTACTTAGATACATCAGTGAAGCGACAATTTGAAGCATTTAAACAAGGGTTTTATAAAGTAGCCGGTGGTAATGCATTGTCATTGTTTCGACCAGAAGAAATCGAATTATTAATTCGAGGTAGTCTCGAACCAATTGATGTTGATGCTTTAAGATCAGTGACTCGTTATCAACATTGGGGTCCTAAAGGTTACGATGCAGAACAAGATATTGTAATAAAATGGTTTTGGAGATTTTTCAAAAATCTTGATCCTGAAAATCAACGAAAGCTTCTAATCTTTGTCACGGGATCGGATAGAATTCCTGCTACTGGGATTTCCAATATGCCATTCAGAATTTCTAAAATCGGTGATGATTGTGAACGATTTCCAATTTCTCATACATGTTTCAATCAATTATGTTTATATAAATATTCAACCCGAGAGAAGTTGGTTGGAAAAATCATGACTGCAATTAATGAAAGTCAAGGATTTGGAATTAAGTAGATAGCATACCAATAAAATAATTTATAATTTATAATTGTATTACATATCTGCCCTTGATTGAGTGTTTTTATATTTACGAGTGAAATATGCAGCGAAAAGTGCGGTAATACTACCTACTTGAAGAGTTCTAGCAATTGCTAATCCACCATCTCCTGATCCTTCTTCAATAGGAACTCCACTACGAGTATTTAAATCGTTTTCTATAACGGATTTTGATTGTGCAAATGAAAAAATAAGGAACGATACAAATGTAGCTACTAATTGAGGAATTGTAATAGCCACATTATGGATACCCAAGTATACTCCTGATTGAGCAGAAGAATCAGGATTAGTATTTGTAGATGAATTTCCTATAAGACTATCCTCTGGAATGGATTCTCTAGTTTCATCTTCTTGTACTGGAAGTGTTGATGCCTTTGACGTATCTAACTTTAAAATTTCTTCTCCTAATAAAGCAAATGGTGCCCAAGTAGTAATTGCCCAAGAGAATCCACATAGTGCCACTACACCCGTTGCCTGATGTACATTTGTAACAAAAGATGTGCAAAACGTTGCAATTGAATATACAATATGAGCAGCAAACCATATATCAGGCAATTCAATATTAAACTTCGTAAATAATTCTTGTCCACGAGTAATTACAAATGTAATTGGTAATACCAACAAACTTAAAACTGATTGAATAATCATTGTAAATTTTGAACTACTACTTGTTAAACTTGGTGAAGAATGACGACGTATCAAAGGAACAACCGAACTTGATTTTCCAATCAATTCAGGAAACACCAACGAAGATGCTAATGAAACACACGAAAACACTACCAAAGCAGTAGCCCCCTGTCTAGCCATTTCCCCAACTGGATCTGTAGATTCTGAATCTTTTCCCATATATCCATAATAAACTTCACCAACCCAAGTTGAAGAATAAAATAAAAATCCAAACCACCCATACCAAGCACATAATTGAATTTTGAAAATAAGTGCAATTCTTGGTGGTAATGTACCAATTGTAGTACGAAGAGTAATAAAAATATCCAACACCGCCCTGATCATCAACCTCACCTTACTATGTCCATTCTTCAATTCATCATCTTCATCCTCTCCATCATCTTCTTCTTCCAATAACACCCTCTCGCTAACCGAAAAACTAGTGATTCCAACTGTTAGCAACAAAGCTAAAGCAGATATAACCACCAATTCCTTCAACTGCGTATTACCTAGCCATCCACCAGTTATCGTCACCAAATCAATAGCTCCACAGAAATATCCAATCAAATGCCCAACTGCAATCATCCTTCCTGCCCATCCATTACCCAATTCCTGACTCTCTGGTGGAAGTGTATCGACTATAATCGCCCTACAACATGCTTGAACCGCATTTATTGAAAAATCGGTGATAAAAATAGCAATTGTAGCAATCACCAAAGCAGCAACACGACTGCTATCCCCTACAAAAATCAAATCAGAAATATCCTTTGCCCATGCCATAACAACTAATCCAAACGAAACAGCCAACGATCCAACCACCATATAAGGACGTCTTCTTCCATATTGTGAAGTACAGTTATCACTAAGGACCCCAACTATTGGTTGCATCAGTAACCCAGAAAGAGGTCCGGCAATCCAAACAATCGATAATACCGACTTAGTCATCCCCAACGATAACAAATAAACGTTCACATATGACATTTCAACTCCGTACGAACAATTAGTACTTATTCTATCCCTCGTCTGCCTCCGGCGGCTGGGCTCTGCCCAGACCCGTAGCTCCGCTGCGCGGAGTGGCTCCTAGCTATACTTATCCATGTGAATTGTAGTCCAGCAACACATATCGTCAGCAGAACCATCTGCGAAAACTGAGACGATCCCCGAATCCCTACATGACCTGCCCATCGACTCATTTTCCAATATCGTCCAAAATAAGATTTGTCTTTCTATCTCCACAGTCCCTGAACTGCAACGTCTTAAATTTAAGTTGAGAGAGAACCCGCTAACGCGGGGTGTCGTGTACCCTTTATCTTATCTGCTGCACAAAATGTAGATCTTTCTGTGCCAAAACGTGCCACTTATAGTGAAAGTAGGTCTGTCACTGAAATGCTAATAGGAGCGGGAATTATTTTAATTATTTTCTATTATTTCTATTATATAGTAGTATATTGTTTGTTTGTTTCATTTTATAATTGTGCTGCCAATATGATAATGATTTCATATTTGGAGGTATATGTATGTATCCTAAATGTTATTTATATAGAAAGCATCCGCATTACAATATCCGATTTTGATTTATTTAATTTGGTCATTTTTGTTCAACAAAAAGATCTTTCTTCACTGGTATCAACAAACAGCATTACATTAATGTTTCTAAATGAGTTTATATTCGGAGACAAATGGCATGTAATGTATAGCCACTTTACTTGCAACCAGTGTGACGTGCGAGAGAGTGGAAGAGTCGGTTGTTATGTGGAAAGTAGATATGAAAACAATTCTCTCGTTGACTGATACAGTGTTAAGTGGAAGCTATTCTGATGTTTGTGTAGGTAAGAATGACTATAAACTGTGTGTCTGTGGCTACATCTTCCCCCTGCAGCGTGCATACTGTCAACGTTAAATAAACCCTGTCGATCAAAGGTACGGAGAGGGTGGTACTGCATATTTTTAGTCGGGTTTGGTGCTTGCCACGCTGTATCCACATCAGACGTGGCCTTACCCCCTTTACGAGCGGAGCGAGCTACGGGTCCGGGCAGAGCCCGGCCACCGGAGGCAAAAAAAGGAACAAAAACGTGCAGTCTCTAGCAAGCAATTGTGCAGGTACGGTGAAAGCCGTGCGAGGGTGCGTGGGTAAGGAGGGTAAGACCGTTGAGAACAGTGGGGTGTTGGATTATGAAAGCAGGGGAATGTAGAGTTATATTTTTGGCAAACAAATTTAAGAAAAAGAATTAGACTACAAATTTTTGTATTGGAAAGATATTAATTGAGATATTGAAAAGTTTGGAAATAAATTTAAATTCAAAATGGGTGCTTGCCATGTTTATAAAACAGTGGTTAGTAGTTTGGCACCAGAAGGTGAAGAAGAGAGTGCTTTGGCAGAATTACTAAATTCTCCAGTTGATGCTTTAGCGGTTGAAGTTCATTCTTCATTAGTTCAATTTGATGAGGTTTCATTTGTTGCAAGTCCTGATGGTACAGGAATTAATGATAATACTTTGACAACTGGTACTCTCCCTAAGAATTGGAATAGTGGATCGCCAAACTTCTTTGCTTTTAGATATCGAGTAGAAATTGGTGATGGTGCTGATGATTTGATTGATTTGACAATTACAAAATTAGGTAACTCTTTAGTTGTGGTTAGCGCATTGAGTGAAAATACTGGTAAACAAGTTTCAGTGAAGTTGGAAATTAAAGAATATATAAATCTTGCGGTATTTAGTCGACCAGATGGGTCGGAGGTGATTCAGGATGTTTATATTTCAGAAACAAAGACTGATTTATTGACTGAAAAATTGTCCAAGGAAATTATTGGTCCATTAATTGGTGAATTAAATAGTGTTGGAGCTGCAAGAAGTGGTAGTATTAGTACAGCTAATAATAATTCTACCGCTAGTTCATCTGGTGATTATAATGCCAAGAATTCTTCTGATAAATCTGGCAAACGGAGCAGTATCTCAAATGCGACCTCTGGTAATACCTCTACCGCCATCAACAAAGTTAGACAAACATTGATTGAAGAATCTGAAGCAACAGAAGAATCTCGTTCTATTTCTAATTCAACGCCATCAACTCCTCCCCCACATGATCCAATTCGAACTGCTGCTTCTGATTTCGAATCTCGTTCTACTCCTCATGGATTCGAAACACCAGTTTCCGGTACTGAGACTCCACAACCACCTCTCATTCCTGCTGCTCCCGATATTACATCTGGACCTGATCTTGGCAATGTACCTCATCACCCATCCCGATCCAATGATACTCCAATCCATACTGAAACTCCTCCAGGTTTCGAAGATGAATATGAAATTAGACACTCAATGATACGAAGAACTTCTCGTCATGACATTGCTGAACCCGGTTACCCAAGTCCTTATGTCCCTATTGGAGGTGACGATATTTACCCTCCTGGTGGTCGAAATCCACCATTAGCTCCATTCATTGGAAGTGGTGGTCCTTCCATTGGCAGCGGTGATCTTGGTCCTTCTGGAAATGTTCCCGGAATTCCTAATTTCCCCTCCACTGGTAACCCTCACCAAGGAATGCATCCAACATTGGACCATCCCATCTTCCAAGGTCGACGTAGTAGTCGTCAATCTGGACCTGATGGTGAAGAAGTCCCTGATTCTTTGACAAGACCCCCTGGTGCACGTTGGGACCCCACTGGTCCCCCTGGTCATCTTCCCGGTCCTCGAAGCGGTTTTGGATTCGGCCCTAATCGCTTCATCTAAACTCTTAACGACAAAAATTAAAACTTTTCTAACGACCTTCTTTATTATTGAACAAAAATACATAAATGTACACTTCACTTCATCCCTTTTGCCTCCGGCGGCTGGGCTCCGCCCAGACCCGTAGCTCGCTCCGCTCGTTTGCGTTGTAACCTCGCTGTACGGCTGAACGCGATGTCTAAATTTCACTTCACCACTTTACGATCTTCAATTCAAATCTTTTGTTTACATCCATTCAACCACAAACGATTGCTGAAATTCATAATGACTTTGACTCTTTCAAAGGAAAGTGTTTTGTATAAGTCAGGTGATGATCAGAAGAATTTATTGGAATTAAAATTACCACTGCCCGACGTAGATAATAATGCATATAATTTGCATGATATCCAGAAAGATAATGACCATCTTCCAGACCACAAATCAGATTTAGAATCAAATTATTATCAAAATCAGGTCGCTTCAAGTGGATCGATATTTATTCGAAAACATGTAGGTTTGCCAGCCAATACCAGACAATTTCCAAAATCAATCTTATGGAGAGTTTTAAGAAAGTCAACCGTAATCGAGTTGACCGTTGTTGATATAGAGACAAATAATCAACCAACTCCTATATTTAGAACTATCCGAATCTTCACTCCATTGCCTGTCTTTGAAAGATGCATTGTATTCAGTGAAGAAAAAGATCATCTTATCATCGATATATTAGCTAAACCTGGATTCTTATATACCCTTCAAATTGAATTCGCTCAATTTATTGTTTCTGGAAATAATCATATTGGATTAGCAGATGAAAATGCCCATCAATGGAGAAGTATTAAATTCCCCTATGGATTTGATATTCGTAAACCATATTTATTACATGCTATGAGTTCAAAGGTGTTGCTTGCATCAACAGTGGATGGTAGTCTGATTAAATTTTTACGCGAATCTCCGTTAGGAGATATATCTTGGTATCCATTCCAAGACTCTGGCAAGGGATTGTCGTTGTCAAGTTTATTACCATGGGGCCATTCACATTCTGTTCCCGGCAAACCAGATTTATCTGCTAAAACGGTGATATCAATTGATTCATTACCTGTAAAATCGAATCATACTACAAGTAATTTTGTGGTCACAGTATCAATAAATAGAGCAATGAAAGTTTGGTCGCTTGAAAGTATGTCGGTGGCTATAGAAAAAATTCTCGATTCTTCACCTTCACCCGCAACGACGGCATTTTTAGACTCAAGTGCAAACCCTCGTCATGTCTCACTGGCTCATCACTTTAATGATAGCTCTCACGGATTACATCATGGCTTATTAGTCACATATGTTCCATTTGAAGAAGGATTGTTCAAAATATGGCAATTGAATTACGAATCGGGAGAATCACCAACTCTAATTGATTTGGGCGAAGACTTTGAAATTGTTCCTGTATCACCTGGTGACAAAACTTCCATCTGGTTCGTTGCTGACTTCAATTTAGTATCTTATAGCGATAGATTAATGCTCGCTGTATCTTGGAAAAGTGATATTAGTACTATCACTAGATCCTGCATTATTCCAAAAAATGGCCGAGGGGGAGTGAAATCTCCGTATTGGACTGTAGTCAAATCTGAATCATTTGATAAGGACGATCTATCAATTATTTCATCTACCACTTCAATATCTGAAACTCATACAGAAGGTTTTATTCATAAACTTTTTGGCCCCACTGGTTATTCTGCAGAGACTATTAGAACGGCTCTCCCAGTATATGCTAATCATTACGGTCCTATCGGAAACGATGATATTAATGATACACGATTATCATTAAAAGACCAGGTAAGTCGCATTGTTGGAGCAGCTGTTTCAGTGGTGAACAGCAGTCAATCACTCCCATCTAATTTCAAAGCTTATAAACGAGATCTTCACCTTCAATGGATAAGATTTGATCGATTATGTAAAGAATTGGAGAGACAAGGACATGAATTTTTGTCGTTGGTATATGATGATCATAATGATCGCTTTTCTGTTATTAAGTCTTCGTTTGTTTATCTTCTGCGGCCATTATCTAACCTTGAAATTCTTTATTTCAATCGATGTGCTGCTCCTATTAAACATGAAGTAGAGATTATTGCTGAAGTCCTTGGTACTATTGATTATCCATTAATCGAAAGTATCCTTCGTACATTAGATTCAATGGTTATTTTCAGGCGATTTTTATCTCAAGATGTTCGATCGGATTTATTAGTTATATTAAAGGAACAGTTTAATGGACGTGAACGATATATTACAGCTGATCGAGTTGCATACATGTATGAGACTATTCTTGACGGCAAAGTTAGCGAAAGTTCATTAGGCACTCTCGTTACTGCATTATATGATATTCCTGATCTTGATAATGTAATCCAATCAATTCTAGACATTTGTCGTAGTAATGGAAAGAAGCCGGATGAAGTGTTACCGCTCACTTATCTAGGGGCTCATTCTTATAATTCAATGTTGCATAACTTCTTTGGAACTGGTCGCATTATTATTTTTGATATTATCATACTACTGCTTTTATCTTCTTCTCACCCAGACTTAGTTGGTGAATATCTTACAGATTATCCAAGTTCGTTCGCCCTCTTCAAATCATTTACTGCTGTTACAGATTTACAACTGACTGACGCTTCTTCGTCGTATAATAACGATGTATCTAGCGATCCGTTTGTATCAGCGGTTCAACGATTATCGGTTACTGATGATAGCGCTCAAGTGAATGACAATCTGTCTTTTCTAGAGTCATTCCTTATTCGTAGAAAATTAGCTGGATCAACAATTAACCTGGAATTTATTTGGGACCATATCAACATCAGTGAACCTATAAAAGCTGCAAATCTTGCTGTTGACATGTTTCTACAAGTAAAAAATGCTACGAATGGTACTGGTAACTCAACTGATCTCATTGAATATATCAACACTTATTTGCCTTCTGATAATTTTTCAACATTTATTAAAGGAAATATTTTATTATCAAGTGGTGAACAATCGAAAGGAGCTTTACTTCTGCGGAGTTCATCTATTGCATTATCATCCAAAACATTAAAACTATCATTATTACAATTAGAGACTGTTAAAAAATTACATGAGATATACTGGTTGCCTGGCAATTTAGGCAATGGTCTTGCTCATTACAATAATGCAGTATCGCAAATGGCAGTTTCAATAGGGGCACCAACTCAGGCACTTGAATTCTCTCAATTAGCAGCTGATAATTTGGACTCATCGGATGATAAGCTTGAACTTCAAATTTACTCTACTCTTTTAAACAGTGCATTAGATTTAAGGGAATATGACGAAGCATACAATGCATTGGTTGAATTAGGTTTATGTGAGTGTCCAGAAATTCAATTAAAAACGGCAGTTGAACATCTTGTTATTAGCATGGCTAGTAATGGAGAAGGTCTAAAGTTATGTCGATTACCGTTTATTGGAATGACTCATATTGTGTCAAATTTATTAGAATCCAAAGTTGAAGATACTAAAGGAACTTATGATCATTTATTGATCCCATTTTATAAACTTCTTTATGCATGGAAGATGGAACGTGGTGATTATCAAGGAGGTAAGTAGGGAGCTGTGAGTGGTAGGTACTGAACACTAACAAATACTAGCTGCTACGGCAATTTATGCCCAATTAGAGCAAATCAAGTTGTCATACAATGAAGATCCAAATAATCTTCATCCCGAGCATCTTGCAATTATGGAGTTGTATACTATTGCTATCGACGCACTGCGCTGTATTCATAACCCAGAAGATAGATGGATCATTGCTAATAAATACATTCCAGAGAAAGATTTAGAGAATAGTAGTGATCTTAAACGATTTAAACAAGATGAAGGGATTTTTAAACGAGCTGGATATCGTACTGGAAATGTTGCATTATCATTGAAAGATATTGAATCAGAGCGTAATGAAATGGTAGAGAAAATGACTCGATTGTTAAATAGAGCAACAATTGATTATATAATAAATTAAGATGTATTAATGTCTATAAATAATTGTACCAGAATGATTGGCGTAGAGTTAATCAACGATCAACATTGAAAGCTATCTTTACCAACCAGTGACTATCACCTACCATCATATACACCAATTGGCCGATTGTTATCACTAACAATATAAATTTGTGGCAATAAAGAACTATCACTTTGTAGTTCTAATTCACTAATCGTTGGTAAAGTTGAAATATCAATATAATCAGTGTCATCAAATACATTGGAAGCAATTTTATTACCTCGCAATGCAGCCAACAGTTTGGATGTCGATGCTATGTGTGTCGATTGAAAAAGAACCCATTCACGGCCAGCACATGCTCGCAATAAAGAAAGCTCATCACATAGATTAGGAGAACAATCTAAAATGCCAATTTCACTCCACGAAGCATATCCAGAATTTTGAGGGGAAGGGGAAATGTTCTGTGATTCGGCATTATTACTCCCGCTAGCATATGCCTTACCAATAGCACCACCAGGGTGATATTTACCAAAATTCCTTTTCCTGGCTTTATGATCACTTACTAACATTTCTGATAATGTTATACACACAGCATCACCTACTGCTAAACATGCCGTAGTTGTGATTGTTGGCGCAGCTAATCCATAAACATTCACTTCTGAAAGATCATCAGGAACTTTTGCACAAAGTACAGCAGCTGACGATTTAGCTAATGGAGAGTCTGGAGAACATGTTAAACATAAAACATTCAGACCTCTTGGTACATGCAATAATAAAGTAGTTAATTCAGGAGTAGTCCCTGATGAAGTAATCATAATCATAACATCAGCAGGTTTAACCACACCAAGATCACCATGTAAAGCATCTGAAGGATGTAAAGCAGTAGCATGAATACCTAAAGAATTCATAGTTGCAACTAATTTGTCAGCAATTTTATATGATTTGCCCATGCCAGTAATAATAATTTTACCATTTGATAAAATAGCATTATACATGTATTGTAAGGAAGAAAAGAACTGATCTTGAGCTTGCTGATCTGAATCATAAAGAGATGATAAATAAATTAGAGCACTTGCCTGCGCTTTTAAGAACTGTTTTGCAGTTGTTAATATTGAAGGAGAAGCTTCGGAAGGGGGGGTAATAGCTGAATAGATTGCTTCCATTGTAGATATTTGAGTACGATTACGCACAATGCAAGTTGAGTAGGGTGTTTAAGTGAAATGAATATTTACAATTTTTAATTTCAACAAAAGCTGTTGAAGATATTATTAGAGAATAATAGGAATATTAATTTTTGAAAAATGGGCCTTACTAAGGAAGTTGTAAATCGAAGCAGAACTAAATTTATGATTGTTGATCCACACAATAAAATAATTCCACAAAAAAAATATTTGAAAAATATAGTGGTTCTAGAGCTTGCCAATATAATAACTCCTTAACTCCAATAATATTGAATAATTTTAATAATATTCCTTAGTTTTTAAGTAATTAAAAAGAAGAATAAATTGATTATTCAAACTGATATCTGCTTGATTGTTGGTGCCGCTAAATGAGGCTATACACTATTTCCGCCCGTCGCGTAAAATTTCCAGCCTTACCGTACTAACTCGGTTATTCCCGCGTTCGTAACGATTGTAACGATTTCTGATAACTTTAAACAGAAATCTCCCAATTATAAGCTAATCCGAATTTATTCCACCGATTTGAGGTGGTAGAATTTTTTTTTAAATAACTTCAAAAAATCTTAAAAATTAAAAATATAATATTTTTTAAAAAATAGCACCTCTTTAGCTTATATATAATATGTAATATAACTGCCCCTCCTGTCTCATCATTTCTCGGCCGAAATACTTAATAATTTCTCACAAAGCCTCGCCACTTCCCCCACCTTAAAAGTTAATATTTATATCTTTTCCTTATCAATTTCACGCCTTACTTCAGAAATGATTGGCAGTTTTACAATTCAGGTACTAGGCATTCTCCCTGTATTGGTTTTTATATGCAACATCAACCAATTAACATGAAGTATGCAAACATTAGGAGTATTATTAGAGAAATAACGTCATCTAGTGTTGAAGTTTAGTAAGGAAGAAATACGATATCGGAGAATAGCGGATATTAACGGTGAGCTAGAAGTTGTTTTTAAGGTTCTTTGGTTAGTAAGCTAATTGTGGCTAGTGTTGGGCCAATAAAAGGCAGGGGGGATGATATTGCGTTTGAGTGGATGCTCGTATTCTATAGGAGTAACCGTTAATGGTGAGGACGGGATGAGTATACTTTTGAGGTTATAACAACGTTGACCGTTGACCAAGTAGAGGTATAGTTTATGAGAAGACGATGAAGGGGTTGAGGTTATTATTGCCACTGATCATTAGATCTGCACTAATTTTATCTTAGTAAATATGCCGCATCCGTCGTATAGATCGTACTTCTCGATAAGGAATATTAAATAGTGGTGGTGCTGCTACTGGGCTGCTACTGGGCTGCTACTGGGCTGCTACTGGGCTGCTACTGGGCTGCTACTGGGCTGCTGCTGGGCTGCTACTGGGCTGCTGCTGGGCTGCTGCTGGGCTGCTGCTGGTGCTGGCATCGGTGGCTTCAGGTGGCTCACAAATCGGTTGCTATCTCCATTTTAAGTTTACTTGCATTAGTGGTAACGCTCTGAGCACAAAAAAGGTGGGCAGTGTGAGATTATCACGTATCTTTGCACACTATTAAACTTATACGAGTCAGTTCCACCCACCTCTTTTTGAAAATATAATTACAAATTTCATGTTATTAATATTTTATTATTATTATTATTATTCTTATTATTATTACTATTATTATTATTATTTTTATAATCCATATTATCTTATTATCTTATTACCTATTATAATAACAAATCAAACTACTCCATATCAATCATCCATCCTTCAATCACACCCCTCTATTCTAATCAGGTATCAACACTATCAATTGACCAAACTTAATCCCGCTTAAATTTTTCCTCTTATTCCCGTACCTCCATCGATTTTCGGATAAATTTTAAAGTTGCATGCATATGCAAATAATCAATCATTATCGAACTTTATTAAACTATAACCTAAATACAAATTTCTCGTATCCTAATCAAGATGCTTAAGAAGCTGCTTCTCATGAAGCCAAGTACGAATTCTCTTACCATAAAAATATAAAGGAATTGTAGTTAAAGAAACAGCAGCAATAATTCCTGCTAACGTTCCGTACATCTTCAATGGTCCACTATTAGTAAGCCAATCATTTGAAACCCACGTGAAAATATATGCAATGCCACTCTTAATACAGGCAATTGTAACCATAAGATCAGTAGATAACTCACGATGACTATCAACACTATAAGTAATAGCAACATTGGCAAGATTTTGACACCCAGCTGATTGAATTGCTAACCCAAGAACTGGTCCGATCCAATGTGTATTATTGTGTAAACATGCACCATATACTATAGTTCCAATTATAGTAAGAAGAGCACCAAAAATTATTGTTGGTAAACGCATCTCAGGTTCACGAACACCATCGTTCTTAAACGCAAACCTATTAGCCATCCAATCAGACAAAGGTCCAGAAAGGAAAACACCAAATAATTGACCAATTGCAAGAGCAATATAAACAAGACCTTGAGCAATCGAATCAAACTTATATTTACCACCAAAAATTTGTGCAATAGTAACTCCCAAAATTACATGCAGAGCTAAAGCAAGGCCGTAAACAACCGAAGACCATAATACAGTAGGATAAAGACATAAAACAAAAGGACGAAGGAAAATCTTTAAAAAGTTACCAGGATAAAGACCACTCCAGGGATTCAACATAGTAGTATAAGATTTTTTCTCAATAACATCCCTATGTGAAACTTCTTCATCTACAGTCTCAATATTTTTGCTATCCTCTTTGACATCAAAAATTCCGCCTCTTTGAGCCAAAGAAACTTCAACATCCAATCTTTCTCCTGTATATTTAGTTTCTGGCATAAAGAAAAACATACCAACCCAGTTAACTGCACAAAGAATTGTCATGAGCCAAAAACTCCATTCAACTGCACCAGTTCGTTGAATAAGGGCAGCAGAAATGATGGGTCCAATGTTGTTACCACCAAGCACGGAAAATCCGTAATAACTTACTAAAGAACCACGTTCATGAGTAAAGAATAAGTCTGTAATTGTGGATGGAACTAAAGCTTCAACTGGAGCTTGGAAAAGACCTTGGAAAACACGAGCAATTAACGTATTAGTATAACTATCGCTAACAACCAATGCACACCAAACGCATGTTAAAGTTTGACCAAGATTGGATAATAAATAAACAGGTCTACGGCCAAACTTAACTGCCAAAGGACCCCAAATAATATTCCCCAATCCTTGAGTGATCAGAATTGAACCATTAAATTGTGAAATATCTGATAGTGGTCTTTTATAAGACTTTGCAAGTCCTAAGAACCCAGCGCTCATTAAAGGACCAAGCATTGATCCATTGAATGCAAAAAAGCAACCATTTAAATAAGTACATAACTTTAGCCAAGCATTCCAACGTAGAGGGTCATTAGGATCTTTAAGAGATGGTTGTGGCTGAAGAATCAGATTATTTCCTTTGTGAACCCTCATCTGAATGTCAGCAAAGTTTGGATCAGATGGATCATGATTGATTTCGTCGAACAAAAGTTCGGTTCCGGGGACATTACCAACAGCCACCATTATAAGTATAAATTAGTATGAGTGAGTGATAATTAGTAGTATTAATTAGTATGAGTGAGTGATAATTAGTAGTATTAATTATTAGAATGAGTAGAGTGGCAATCACTATTGATTAATCTGAAATCAATATCATCACTCAGGAGAGATATAAAATATTTATATACTTTTCGCTTCTCTATTTATCTCGGTCAATTGAAGCGATGAGAGAGGGGTAGGAGGAGCTGATCAATCTTGCATTAAGATATACAAATTGAGATAAAGGTATAATGTGGGGAGAAGAAGTATTAGGGATATGATTAACGGTGACTCTGGATTTGTTAGAAAATTTTATGCCAAGAACATATGCAAGACCAAGCTAACTCTTCTAATCATTTCAGAGATGTCTATAGCGAACTTGCGGGCAGAATGACCCGCAATTCGGTATTTTATCCCGAAATGAGTAGAATTACTAATGAAATGAATAGGTTCGATATTCAATTCAAATCTACTATTATTTGTGCATTACTGATGAGCGGTGCTGATATAATGTATAACGTCGCCACTCATCAAATTCCCTAAACAATTGTTTCAGGTCTCTTTCAGAAACAGTAAGTGTGTGAATGAGTCCACACTTTATCACTAAGCCCACCACACACCGCTCCTGATCATTTGCTTCTAAACTCAACTTTACCCTGAATTTGCTCACTTTCTGTATCGTTATCTGCCCCGCAACTACCCTGTAAACGGCGGGGTACATACATAATGCGGCACAAACCCGCTTTGTTTCCGCACCCTTCCCGTTGATGGACGCCAACCCGCCAAGCAAATACCCGAAAACAGAATTTGCCGACATTTACACTATGTTTAAAGCGGGAGATGATCCCGACATTTCGGACCCTTCATAACGAAAAGGCGGTTAGCACCCGTCAAACGACGGGTAGATTGGCTCAGGGCGGCAAGAGTTCCCGCCATATCGGACCCTTGATAGTATCGAGCGGCTACACCTGTCAGGTTGACCACTGGATTGACTGGAGTAACCCCCCGCGAACGGAAGATCCTCGACTTGAGAATGACATGGACCGCTTCATTAAAGTTGGAGGAGTCAATTGAACTCCTGTTATTGGTCGTATTGATGAAGATCAAACAGTATTGAGGGTACACCTGATAAATATATAAACAGGTGCAATTTGCCTGTAGATTCTATTCTTTTCAACATAAAATAAAATAACACACTCTCAAAAAATATGCTCGGTAAAATCGCACTTGAAGAAGCTTTCGCTCTACCCCGTACTCGTGAAAAGGCAAAATGGTGGGCTGGATTTTTTGCAATTGACCCTGAAAAGCATGTGAACGAGATCATAGATATTGATGATATTAGAATTAAAGAAGCTGATAAGTACGGCCTTGGTTTTCAAATTTTGTCTTATACCGCTCCTGGTGTACAAGACGTTTATGATGCTAAAGAAGCTCAAGCATTTGCAGTAGAGATTAATAATTATATCGCTAAGCAAATTAAAGGCAAAGAAGATAGATTTGCTGCCTTTGCAACATTATCAATGCATAATCCAAAGGAAGCCGCAGAGGAGTTAAGAAGATGTGTAAAACTTGGTTTCAAGGGTGCGTTAGTTAATGACACTCAAAGATCTGGACCCGATGGTGATGATATAATTTTCTATGATCAACCAGAATGGGATGAATTCTGGAAGGTTGTTGAACAATTAGATGTTCCTTTCTATCTCCACCCCAGAAACCCTACTGGTACCATCAATGACAAGCTATGGGCTGATCGTAAATGGCTCGTTGGACCACCACTTAGTTTTGCTCAAGGTGTCTCTCTTCACTTGTTAGGAATGGTTACCAATGGTGTATTTGATAGATTCCCTAAGCTTAAGATCATTATTGGTCATTTAGGTGAGCATATTCCTTTTGATCTATGGAGAATTAACCATTGGTTTGAAGACATCAAGAAGCCTTTAGGGTTGGATTGTAAGAAAACCATTCGCGAATATTTTAATGAAAATATTTGGATTACCACCTCTGGCCATTTCTCTACCCCTACTCTTCAATTCTGTATTAGTGAGATTGGAGCTGATAGAATATTATTTTCTGTGGATTATCCATTTGAAAGTGCACATGATGCATGCACCTGGTTTGATAACGCTGAACTTTCCATTGCTGACAAGGCGAAGATTGGTAGAGAAAATGCTAAGAAATTGTTTAAGCTTGGAGAGTATAAGGATAGCGAAGCTCCTGTTAAAAACACTTGTTAAGTATAATAGATATAACTGTGATCATAAATAAAATAGCAGTAGCTCTGAGTTGAAATTTGGTGGGTGGCCACTTATTAAATTATGTAACAATGGATGTATATTGTGTAAGGCCTGTATTTAAGCTAAGATGTTAGGACGCTGAGTAATCATCAGAAGGGTCAACTTTGAAGATTTTAAAGAGCGAAGCAAGACTGGAAGTTTGATTGAAAGCGAAAAGAGCAAGATAAATATCGATATCATATTATAATTCTAAACTAATCCGAACCCTGTTTATTTAGCGTATACTCCTACGAAAATAATGCCAAGCAATCAACTCTGGTTTAAAATTTTCTATTGAAGGCAAGAACTTGAAATGAACTTAATCTGAATTGTAAAGTGGTGAAAAATGAACACAAATCAGGCTTTTGTTTGAAATGGTGAAATAAATCGGTAGGTTGACTGGACTTATGGACAAAATCTTCAGTGGCAATGAATTTCTACGGAAAACATGCAATCTTATGTTCTTGTGATCGAGATGGTATATAATCTAGACCCCGAAAGCTCTCATCTAAAAATAACGACGAGCTTTATTTTTCAGTGAATGTGTTATTTTGGACGTTTTCGCCTAATCAGTTAAATTAAATAAACTGCGGAATCCTCATAAGATTTCTTTACTGAAACGGACAAAACATGAATGTAAGCTAAGTCGCAAGTTTCAGCAATAAAGCCAGGATGTTAAAAAAATGCCACCAACATTCAACTAGTTGTATGAAGGGACGAAGGGTATTAAAAGTGAGAGTACAGAATGGTTGCGCTTTCACTATTAGTCACTTGGGTATTTTTTTTTGATGAATGTTATCTCACACAACTCTGTCTGAGATTAACACTGGGTATCGATATAAGCCTTTTTATCGGTATGAGGTAACAATGAAGAGATATGATTTTTTTGAATGTACAGATGACTTCCATAGTGCAAAGGTTTTACGAAAAAATGCTTAATAAATCTGCTTTCTATCTCCACTTTCTTAGATAAATAATTGAAAAGCGGAAGGGTTGATAGAACCGTCTAGGTAGCTAGCTATTTTGAAGAAAAGTTTATAAAGATAGTGAAGAAGAATAAAATTTAAAAGAGACGGGAATTAGTTGGTAATGCGAAGGATCGAAAGCAATGACCATAGAAGAGTTTAAATCCTAGTAACCTAGTAGATAATGCTATTTCGCTTTTAAATCAAGGAATAAACGGAAAAGTTCAATAAAATTAAAACAAAAAATAAAAAAAATAAAAAATTAGGAAAAAATAGCAAAACCAGAACGGGATAAAATAAGCAAGAGAAAAGGGAATAAATAGAGAAAATAATCAGAGAGCGAACAGAAATATATTGGTGACGGTTATAATAAGCTATCATACCGCTGGTATCTTTGAACTGCTCCACTAGCTTGATCAGGCGACTTATTGTTTTCTACAAAATACTAAGAAAAAAGTAGAGAAAGAATCAAAGTCTAAATAGAAAGGCATTAGTGAAAGTTCGGTAGTGAAAGTTCGGTACATTCTGGTATTCTTAATGAAAATGGAAATAATGATGAATGAAACATGAAAAGAACTGACTGCTGGGCACAAGTAAGAAAACCTTTGAAATTGTCTTTTTTTGGTATTATCGAAAAGCCAGAGTTGATTAGACAACCTAATATCTCGTTAAAATTTGGATATCTAGATTGAAACAAACCGGTGAGGACAACTGATTCAGGAGTGAAATGCCTACAGGAAGATATTAGCTGGTGATATTAAATTCTCATATAGTCTAGTCCTATTAGACATCAAAAGGAAATAGACCTAAACAGACCACCTCAAAGTATATCAGGAAGGGCCGTTAGTTAGAAATGAGTATTTTTAGGACTGGTATTCAAAAACAACCAAGTTGAATTGATAACTGCTCAGGATATAGAAAATGAAAATGATTTGGTAAACAATTGAGAAACTGTAAATCAACTTTGAAAATCGTTAATCTCAGATCATATAATTCAGAGTGTGTTTTCAGATATTCTTAAGATTGTAAGATCTATTAGAATATGGGTATGATAAAGAATATTCAACAATGTAGAAATAGCTATCAGAAGAATTTGTAGTTGATGAAATTCATTTCGAATTATCTTGGTAATTCTGCTCATCGGCAACACGTATAAAACTATACTCAGTAAACTAATTAGGCAAATAAATTTTACCTGGTCTTAACGATTTATTAATATATTCTATATACTCTTTACTTACGAAAATACACTGTCTCAGAATTATTACACCCGCCAATCATTCCATATCAAACTCCTACCTATAGTAATAATAACGATTACGATAATGATAACGAATAACAACACCCCCATTGCCAATCCCGCCCGTCATTTCTATGGTTGTCAGAAGTCCGCTCTTAATCCCCTCTTTCTACCCCCCAACTTTTCCATTTCAATTAATTCTCGTTTCAACGATTCCACGATTCACCACTCTACTCGCGGTCTTCAGACCCCCCACAGGCTACTCCACGGAAAAGTAACCTGAACACTATTTCCTAAACAGTCCTCTAACGTTGTTTCATGCTGTACAAGGAATGGCTAGGTTGCACCAGATCTAGCAGATCGATGCCTAATTATCCGAACGACCGGCACCGACTCGCTTGCCAGTCATATGTGGGGGAGATGTTTTAACAATTCTTACCGATCACTCCCCTCCTGAACATTTAAAGCAAGAAGGTAACAGCGGACTAATACTAACTATATCATAAATTTAGGTTAATGTTAGCTCGACAAACGTTAGATGCGGTATCTACCGGCAATTCAACTTCATCACGTGGATGACTATAATTATCAACATATCATTGATCTCTCTCACTCAGTATTCACTTCCATCTTTATATAAACAAAAAAATTAACAATAACAATAAGATATACGTCCTATTTCTGTATGATTATCCATTGACTGAACTGTAGATGAAATTTTTTCATTACTCTTCGTTTCCCCACTCCTCTTAACCATCGATCACTTCGTCATATCACTTAAACCTACCAACAGTTGTCAGACATTGTAGACGTAATTAGCAGCGTAATTACTATTGTAAAGGCTAATAAGTGGTCTATCATGTAACGTGGAGAAAGGCTCCCTAAAACCGTGGGGGCAAGTCAGCGGAGCAACATACCCGTTCTATCTCTCATATCCCTCTATAGGATTCTGCACGGCGATAATCATTAGACTCAGGACTCGTTAACAACTTCGCATATGCATCTGCTCCTACCCCCTCTATGCTACATCGGTTATATGCGCGATTCCTAATCATCTCGTGGGGGGTTTAGGAGGGATGGAGGGCGGGGGTTGAACGGAAAATGTAAAAAATCCGTGGGACCTAAACTAGCACTTTTATGGCACGATGGTGGGGCATTCAAATTTCTATTGCTTAATTACTTCACGCCGCATTGATAGATTGATAGAAGTTACGAGATACGAACATAAGAAAGAAATGAACTGATAATAAGAAAGAAATGAATTGATAATGAAATAGGACAATGAGACTACAAGTTTTATTCATTTATCTTATATTCTGTTTCATATTTTGGTATTCAAATCAAATGTTTCTCCCCATAGTAACCCGTCAAACGCCAAACTCCGACCCTATTTACACTGTTAGACACCCCACCATACTACCCCGCACTCCTGTTTCCCCCACGCTTCAAGCGATCTACACGCAGTAGGTTCATATCTGCCAAGTTCCATGCAACTCTAAGACCAAGATGCTTATGGCTAAGATTTTATCCACCATATCCAAATTTATATAAATAGGAAAGATCGGTAGGACTTTCGATCTTGATCTAAATAACTAACAGTTTTACTTATTCATTTCAGATAGGAAAAAACTAAGAAGATAATAAATAATTCAAAAATGGAACCTGTACAACCTGCTCCAACACTTGATATTACCAATTTGAAATTAAATAGGACCGGTCTTATCCGGACTATTGTTACAACAGCTGTAGCATGTTTAGGTGGTTTGATGTGGGGTTATGACTCCGGTGTAGTCTCAGGTGTTCTTAGTTTACCTTCTTTCAAGGATAAATTCGGTATTAATGCTCATAATTCTAGTAAAGTATCATCTAATGCCGTATCTCTCCTTCAAGCCGGTGGTTTTTTTGGTGCTCTTTTCATTTCCCCAGTTTGCCAAAAATTCGGTAGAAGATTGTCTATGGTTTGTGCTGCTTTGGTTTTCATTGTAGGTGCCGTCATGCAAATTGCTGGTACTGGTGGTTTGCCACTTTTCTATGTAGGACGTGTTATTGCTGGTCTTGGAGTTGGTGCTGCTACTTGTGTCGTCCCAACATATGCTAGTGAAGTGTTACCAAAGAAGATTAGAGGTACTATGATGGGTACTTGGCAATTCTGGATTGTTACTGGTGTTACTATCTCCTATTGGATTGATTATGGTGTCAATCAACATGTTACCAACCCAGCCAGCCAATGGCGTATTCCTTTGGGTGTTCAAATTGTTCCTGCTGGTTTACTTATCCTTGGTACTCTTTATTTGAAGGAATCTCCAAGATGGTTGGCTAAGCAAGGTGAAGATGACAAAGCTCTTGCTAACCTCGCTTATATGAGAGGTTTGGAAGTTAGCAGTCCTGAGGTTCAAGCTGAATATCAAGAAATTTATCAAGCTCTTCTTCAAGAAACTGAAGTTACTGGTGGTGTTACATGGAGAGAAATGTTACTTCCTGGTAATCGTAAGCGTGCTCTTATTGGTTTTGTTTTGATGGCTGGTCAACAATTTAGTGGTACAAATGCTATTGGTTATTATGCCCCTCAAATTTTCGAAGCTGTTGGTGTTTCTAATACATCCACTGGTCTTTTCGCTACTGGTATTTATGGTGTTGTTAAAATGGTAATGACTCTTTCACTTTGTCTTTTTGCAATTGAAAGATTTGGTCGTAGATGGTGTCTTGTTGTAGGAGGATTCTTTATGGGACTCTTCATGATGATTATTGGTGTTTTACTTAAAACCCATCCTCCTGTTGCTGGCGCTGCTAATCTTTCCTCTGCTTCTTATGGTATGGTTGTTTGTATCTACCTTTATGTCACTGCTTATTGTTTCAGCTGGGGTCCAGTTCCTTGGGTTTACGCCTCTGAAATCTTCCCTAATCGTATCAGAGAATATTGTGTTGCTCTCTGTGCCGCTTCTCAATGGTTATTCAATTTTGTTGTTACTCAATTTTCTCCTTATGCTTTATCGTCTTTGGGTTGGGGTATCTTTATGCTTTTTATGGGATTTAACTTCCTTAATGTTATTGGTGCTTTCTTCCTTAAAGAAACAACCGGTCTTGGACTTGAAGAAATGGACACATTATTTGGAGCTCCAACTGCCATTGATAATGCCAAGGTCCGCGAACAAGCTGTTCAAGATGCTTATGATGCCAAACATGATGTTGAATTTATTGAGACTGCCGTTGAGCCCAACAGATCTAATGTTTAAATAATGATATAGTTGTTTTATTATGAATGTGATTTTAGTTATGAATTTAAATTTGGTACGTCTGTTTATGGAAAGCGGATTAAAAACGGATTATTATGCAAGAAGTGGGGATAGTGGGGTACAGTGCATGAACGACGGGTATCACTTTTATAATGCAGGTGCATTACACTTGAGTGGGGGTGACAATGGGGTTTGAACTTGGCTTTTACTAATGGGGAATGTTTGAATAGATGGATAAGATGTAGATGAGCAAACGGTGGAGAAATCAAGAAAGTGAGAGAAACGAATAGTTCATACAAAAGGTCTGGGGATTCTGTATACGAATATCCAAACCCATTTGATGACAATTAACACGGCCAACAAGCTAGTAGCAATTCATTTCCGAGTCTACAGACTACTTCCATTCAGAATATACGCTCTATTAACATTTCTAGCAATTTATTAAATACGTAATATAACCATAACGCTGTTAATTATCTTCAGAAATTATACCCAGGGCCTCACACGAACAACCAAGTAAATCTTTCAATTGATTTATTTCAAGCATATGCGACTCATAACTCTTATCTTTAATAATTTTCTCAATTCTTTCATTATGTGCAGATATGGTTTCATATTCATAATGAGCAATCCACCAGTGATAATCATAGAGCTTGAGAATACGGCACATTGATTTGAGAGATATTTCAGAGTCATCTTCAAAAATAACATTTAATATATATTTCATCAGAAATAGTCTTTTGGAAAATTTATGTACCTGGTTAATTTCTGCATCAATTGGAAGAGTTGTTGGTAATGGAAAAGAGCCGTCATATCTTTCTGGGTACTGGATATATAGATTATATGGAGAGTGACGTTCTTTTAATAAAAAAAGAGAAGCTGAGATTTTGGATTTAGCTAAGTTGCGTTCAGTATCCTTGAAACCAGCTGTCATGACAGAATTTATCAGTAAGCAGGAGGTGAAAGAAAACTGAGAAAATGGCGAGATTGAATATATTTACTGTAGTGAAATATGACATATCGTAAAGCAGGGATAGTAACATGACGACTCTGCTTATCTTCATGCATGCCATTACCCCTGCATATGTGGGAGAATTATGAACCTTGTAGCCTCCGAGTAATTGCACATTACACATGCGGTATATACTACAATTCGATATTAATGTCATTTATTAATACTTCAATATCTTCGTTATCTCGCACTTCCAATTCAGTGACTGATACTCTCTCCGATAATGAGTCTTTACCTCCCGATTTTATCACATTCCCAGTACCCCTGAAATTCCATTTGCGAGAGGGAGACGTCTTTACGAGCAAGAATTTACCTTTAAGTGATGCATATCAAAGATTAGTTGAACAGATTTCATCTATCAAAGTCGATACAAGCCTTTTTACCATTGAAATGATTGAGATTGAGGACGAGTCAACTGCAGATGATCTTGAATCAATCATTTCTGGTGATTGATATATGAGGTTAATAAATTGCATGCTGAAAGTAAATTTAGGTATATAGAATAATTAATGGGTTTATACAAGACGTTTCTTACATTAAACGCAGTATTCAACGCCGTGAAAGAAATATTTTCTGTTATAAAAGTTCCCTAACTAATGATTTAAATAAATAATAAATAATAAAGGCTATTAACCCCAAATTCGGTCTATTATATAACAACCGAAACCACCAGATGTAATAACTCTTAGTATCCATTGTAACCAGTATGGTTCAATTCCATCAAGTATACGAGCACAACTACCACCTTCACCTTCTATTCCCTCTCCCATCAAAAGTCGCTTTCGTACTCGGCATGACTTAGAGAAATTCCACCATTTAGATCTTTGACATGGATCGCGTCTCATGAGATTTTTACTTAGAGGACCTAAAGGTCCATCAATCATTAACCATTCAAATGGATGATATCTCTGTCGAGGGTCTTCTGGCGGTAGTTTTTTATCACCCCAATGGCCGAGGAAATTAAGCCAATCCCCATATTCATCCTCTCGTCCTGTAGATGAGCCATTAGCTAGGAATACTTCATTACCATCAAATGTATACGCGAGATAATTTTTCGATAAATCCCATAGTGGTCCACGATCGGTAAAATCAGAAAGCATGTGATATGGGATATCATGAGAATGTTGCCCGCTAGTAGCATAATTCGCATGGGTTCCTCTAGCAGAAAAGAGCACTGGCCGATTTTGGTCTGTATTGAGTTTTTCAAGTGCTTGAAATTCATAGGCTGAACCACCACCATGAGCTGACATCCATAAAAGCGACGGAACTCCATTGTGGAATCGAATTAAAGAATGTTCCCAATCACCTATATGATTACCATATGGACCTCCACCCATAACGAAAGGGCCCAGATTGAATGAATAGAAACAAAACCAGAATGCATCAACAATACCTTCACCTTTATCAACAACTATAAGTACTGCTGGAGCATTAGGGATCTCTCCATCTTCAATTCTGGGGGTATTAGATCTTCCAGTGATCCAATCAGGATCCACAGAAAAATCGTCAATTGCTGTAAGAAATAGTCCATTAGGATCAAAAGACTGTGTTTGAATTGAATGAGATATTTCAGCTAATTCACGAAGTCCAGATAGGGGACGTGAAGTAGGTGAAGTAGGAGGGGAAGATGAATCAGAGTTGTTCTTAGACCTTTCCGAATCTCCTCTTCCCGATGGTTTAGAACCTTCTTTGGTTGACTTCAAAAACACTCCACTTTTCTCTTCAGGATAGAAAAATTTCCCAAAAGAACTGAAATAATTAGCCAACCCACCTAACGTAGAAGGAATTTCAGGTTGGTCAGGAGCAATCATTCTTCCAGTTTCATCTTTAACCACGAAATGTTTTACGTAGTCGTTAATATCATAAGGAAGATATTTTTCTTCAGAATAAAGGTGAACTACAGGAGCATATTTTAGGATATAAGAAGGGATGGAGGAATGTTTATAAGTAGAATCGGAATCGGAAGGTAAATTATATGGAAGGCTGGTGATTTGTCCATAGGCACATTTTATCACCATTAACCAAGCGATAGGTAGTACTAAATTTGTTAACATGATAGTGAAAATGTCAACTGTGGGTTAAAGACTAACCCTGACCATGAGCTGAATCGAAGACAACAAGTCACTGCCAACTAAAGTAAAAAATGATAAATTTGGAAACGATCTGTACTTTTAAAAATTTACTACGAATGAAAGTTGAAAATATATAGTCCTGTGATATTAGTAGCAATAGTTGAATTGTGAGAAGGAATGGGTCTTTAGTTTCTTATCTTATCAACGGGATGAACGGATCTGTGCGGCGTATGAGGCGAACGCGGCGAGATGGGAAAGATGGCAAGTGGAAGAGTGGAAGAGGGTAGGGATGACCGATTTATAGATCTGAAGTATAATAATAGTAGATACCAGAAATCAAAAGTTTAAAGTTATGGAATTGAGCCGCCAGGGAGAGAAGATAAATCTGAGGTACGAAAATAGAGTATGGGATTAGTGGAGAAGAAAGCGAACAAGCGTAGTAAATTATCCATTTCAGCAAGAATAAAAATAGCTTAGATAACCACTCACATTGAATTATTTATAACTCTTCCTTATCTCTTCTCGTTATCATGCCAACATTTTAACATCGTCACTATGCATTTAATACCAAATGAAATCTGGTCCATTTTGCATATCCAGGACCCTGATATGAGATATATGCAAGATGAGGTTAACTCAGCCACGCGGTATTCCAACGTTTTATAAAAATGACGACGATCTTTAATTGATCTTTCTTCGTATTATTATTAGATTGCAGATCGCAAGCAGATGATGACTTGCTTAATATTAAGCTAAATTTGCTTGAATTTTTTTTCGCATATAGATATGAAAATATTGTTTAATATTCAATTTAATCAAGTTTATTATTTTTATTATTTTTTATCTAAAATATATTCTAACTAAACACCATCATTTTACTCAAACAAATCCAGTTTTAGTTTAATTTTCCCCCTTATCCTATGCATGCACAAAACCATAAATGGAACTAATTGTCCTTTACCCATAATCCAATCTGATATTTTTTGGATCGCCATACAATGCCGAGAATTTCATTTCTTCACTGCCTCATTCGCTAACGGTTATAACAATTCTTTGTTCTTTAATTCAGATATCATATTCGGATCATTGTCGTCTATACTAACATCTGACAGTATAAGAAACTAGCTAATCTCATCTAAACCAAAATTCAATCTGAAACTTTATTCTTTATTCGCTATTTTTAGTCGGTTAGTCAACGTTAGGCTTGACTCTGTGGCATAACGACTATAAAGTATTAGAATTTCTGATTGTTTGTGTTTGGATTAGATTTTTTTTTGATCTAATATCTGATATCTGTTTTTGGCCTTTGGTTCTTTTTTAAGATCTTTATTTTGCATATCACTCATTCTGAATTATCTTCTCATGAACATTTGTCATTTATTCAATTAGCCATCTATTGTTTATTTATATCCTATTTTGCTTATCTTTAAGGCTATTTAAATTCTGATATCTATCCCACAATCTCCAAAATGCCCAACTGGGTACTGCTATTCAATCTAATCCTATTTATTCCTTTGACTCTATCTACCTCTGTCGATAGATTAAGACCATTATCTCATCTATCATCAGTTAGTAAAATCTCAATTGATACTGAAAATCATCGAATTTCTTCAAATGACCACTTTACTTTAACTTTAGAAATCCCCTCTAAACATCATTTGCATAACTTAAGACGTCGTTGGTGGGCTATAACCGATCCTAATGAACAAATAGGATTTGAATCCGAAGCATTATTTAGTTATTTAACTAGAAATGATACACTGAGTAATGGAGCACCTGAAGTTCCTGAAGATGTTTTACAATTTAAACTAATATTGGAACCAAATACTGTATTTACTGATCATAAACTAAACGTAGTTACCACTGATGAAAATGGGAATATTGTTCCTCATCCTGATTTTCTAGACGATTCACCTCCAAAAGCATTCAAAGGAACCGCTTATAGAAGAGTTGCATTTATTTCCCCTATTTCAGGAGATATTGTTTATCAATATAAACCAGTAGGATGGGCAAGAATTGTTGTTCATGAAGATGGTCAAGATCCTGTTATTGAAGGAGCTTGGAAAGTTGATGATGAAGAAGGTTTAGGGGTTCCGAGTTCAATTTATCATTTGAATAAAATTGAAGCTATGGAACAAACATTAGGAAATCGATATGAAGAAGAATATGATTTATTAAATCATGTTGACAGTCGATTAGTTGTTTGGAGAGATTTTGATATGCGTATGAGTACGACATTTACTTCACCTTTATTTGTAAAAGGTGATTTTACATATTTAAGGAAGCGAAATATTGACGATATATATGAAGAAAGTTATACTGAAGATTTGAACAATTTCTTACTCCCAAGATCGACCAATAATTCAAATGATTTAAATAATGATACTGGAGGAGGTTCCGGCTTTTCTAGTGGATCCAACCTAGCAAATAGTATTGGAAATACAGCTGGATGTCCTTCACCAAGAGAAATTTCTTTAATGGGTATTGCTGCTGATTGTAATTTTTTGGCTGGTTTTAATACCACTTCCGATGCAAATGCCCATATTATAAATATGGTTAATACTGCATCTCATGCATTTGAAAGTGCATTTAATATTACTCTTGGATTGAGTCAAGTTTTCATGGTTAATACTTCACAAGGTTGTCCAGATGATCCTTCATCTACAAATGTTGGTTGGAATTTCAACTGTACATCAGCAGCTTCCAGTTCTATTGCTAATAGATTATCACTATTTTCACAATGGAGAGGACAAAGGTCTGCTGATGGATTAGCTACTTGGAGTTTATTAACTTCATGTGCTCAAGGATCAATTGTAGGTATTGCATGGCTTGGAATGGCTTGTGTTGCAACGGCTTCCCAGTCTGGAAATAGTACATTTACAGCCGGTACAAATGTAGTTTCTCGTACTTCTCTTGATTGGAGAGTGCTTGCTCATGAGCTTGGTCATTCATATGGAGCGGTTCATGATTGTGATACTACAGCTTGTTCACAAAATCTTGAAGATACTTCACAATGTTGTCCGTTTTCAAACTCTACATGTGATGCTGGATCTAGGTTTCTCATGAATCCAATAGCATCCGAATCACAAGATACTTTCAGTGCTTGTACACAGGGTAATGTCTGTGGAGCAATTGGCCGTAATTCAGTAAATTCTACTTGTTTAACTTCCAATACTGGTATTAAACTTGTAACAAACAATGAATGTGGCAATGGAATTGTTGAAGAAGGTGAAGAATGTGATTGTGGAGGTCCAAATGGATGTGGTGATAATACCTGTTGTGATCCATTGACTTGTAAATTTACTACTGGATCACAATGTGATCCTTCAAATGAATCATGTTGTGAAAATTGTAAATATGCTTCTTCTTCAACTATCTGTAGAGCTTCTCAAGGACCATGTGATCCACCTGAATTTTGTACGGGAAATTCATCATCCTGCCCAGTCAATGTTCTCTCCCCTAATGGACAGACATGTACTGTAACTGGCTTGAGTGGATTAACTTGTATATCCGGACACTGTACATCAAGAGATCAACAATGTATCACACTACTTGGTAATAGTTCAGTAACTGCTGATGGTAGTGTTTTAAATGTCACCAAGGCTTGTAGTGATGATAGTTCATGTCAATTGTCATGCGTTGATCCAAGATTTGGATCCACTTGTTTTACTACGAGTCAAAATTTCCTTGATGGTACTCCTTGTCGAAGTACTGGTCAATGTCAACGAGGTAGATGTATCGGGGGCGGCAGCACTTCTGCTCCCATATACACAATACCAGGTGAAGGTTGGATTGAAAGACATCAAGATGTAATAATTGGAGTTGCTGTTGGTTTGGGTGGATTATTCGTTGCTTGTCTCATATATGGGGCAATAAAACGATATTACTCGAACCGTAAGAAAATAGCAGCTTATCAGAATGCTTCTAAAATGCGAGTACAACAGGCACAACAAGAACAACAATACTATTATCAACCCCAACCTTTCCAACAAATATATCCACCAGTGCCTCCTCATACCGTCCGAATGGCGGGTCCTCCTGCGTATACACCTCCTGATGATTTCGAATTACAGCATCTGCCAAGACCACCACCGACAACACACACGAATCACTATTGATCGAATTTATTTATATAACGATATCATTTATAATTTATTGTATGTTTTTCTAATCTTTCAAGTAATGGCCAAATCGTTAGCATGGCTGGATTATCACATGACCATTTAAATGTTAGGCAGATGTTCAAAATATTCCGTTTATTGAATGAAATTTGCCAAATTTAAATGTGTACCACATTGTAAATAGATGGTTATTTCACCAACACAGATCGTAGATAGGTATATTCCACAAAAATAGCTCTTTGAAGGGCAGAAAATGTCGGACAAAGTTACTAATACTCGAAACAGGGAAGATGAAGCTGAATTAACTGAAGATGAAATCATCCAACAGCGGATGCTCAAACGCAGAAAGTTGGTGGAAGAACTTCAAGCCAAAGGATTGATTGGTGGTGAAGGTGAGGCAGAAATTAAACCAGCTTTGCCAGAGAAGTCAGAAGACCCTATTACTATTCCTATTAATTTATCAAATGGAACTGCACTAGCTACCGAAATGACGGCTCATACTAACTCTGATTCCGATTCGGAGGTTGATGACATGTTTGGTAGTGACGAGGAATCAGCAACAGAATCCAAAACTTCAGCCAAAGGAAAGCAATTACATGAAAGTATGTTGGACAACTGGGATGATGTAGATGGATATTATCGAATCATTCCTGGAGAGCTGATAGATGGTAAATATCAAGTCGAATCAACTCTAGGAAAAGGTGTTTTTGCAGCTGTAGTAAGAGCCATTGATATAGAAAAAGAGAAGAATACAAATAATCTCGTAGCGATAAAAATTATTCGTAATAATGAAACGATGATGAAAGCAGGATTAAAAGAAATTGAGCTCTTGGAAAAACTGAATAAAAATGATCCACAAGCTAATCGTAATGTAGTTCGTCTATTAAGATCTTTTGATCATAAGAATCATTTATGCCTTGTGTTCGAAAATCTCAACTCAAACTTGAGAGATATTCTCAAAAAATTTGGTCGAGATGTTGGTTTGAATATTCAAGCAATTCGACAATATGCTTTACAGATGATTAAAGGACTAGATTTATTACGAGATTGTGAAATAATCCATGCGGATATTAAGCCTGATAATATTCTTGTCGATGATTCAAAAACAATTGTTAAAATAGCTGATTTAGGGTCAGCTTCGGATATTTCAGAAAATGAAATTACTCCCTATCTTGTGTCACGATTTTATCGTGCACCAGAATTAATTCTTGGATTATCGTATGATTATGCCATTGATATGTGGTCATTAGGGTGTACATTGTATGAACTTTATACAGGAAAAATCTTGTTTCCTGGTCAATCCAATAATCAAATGTTAAAATTAATGATGGAATTGAAAGGTAAATTTAACCATCGAATGGTACGTAAAGGACAATATTCGTTTATCAATAATCACTTTAATGATGATTTAGACTTTCTCAGTCATGAAACTGATAAAGTAACTGGAAATCCAGTATTTAAAGTGATCAAGAATATTGGTACTGTACAAACTTTGAGGATGAAATTACATGGATTAGAAGACACGAATCTTGTGCTTCACTATCAATTCCTTGATTTGTTGGACCGGATGCTTGCACTGAATCCGTCTAACCGAATCATTCCCTCTAAAGCATTACAGCATGCGTTCTTCAGATAAATATCCCGCGGCCGGGCTCTGCCTGGACCGCATGCGCTCGAAATTCTGAGTTGATGAAAATATTTATTATGTACAAAAAATGAAGATGATAATGCCATTAGTTTTAAACCTTGTATCGGAATTGTTCGCCGACATGGAAAGGAGACCAGATGCCACGAACGGATGGGTTCTTACTCTCTACTGGTCGGGTATATCTCTGTAACTTCTTTCCACTGCTATCTGCCAGCACGCTGATTTTTTCAGCAATTTTGCTTGGTTCGTAATTACGGACGCAAATAACCTTGTCTTTACCATTTACATATTCACCTTTGAGGATAGGATGGCCGGAATCTCTGACGACCTCGAACTCGATCTTAGGGTTCTCCTTTGCTATGCGTTTAAGATCTTCAACTAGGAAGTTTCTATGAATGGGATATTAGTCAACAGCTCGCGTACCGAGCACCACGGGTCCGGGCAGGGCCCAGCCGCCGGAGGCAAGCGAAGGTGGAAAGACCTACCTCATTCCTCGTGAACTTCCTCCCCAATTACAATACCGTAAGGTGATCTTACGGCACTGAAGAATGAATGAACCCACACCATTAACTGAGCGGGGAATAATATGCTTTGCTACCTGAGCAGGCATTTTGTATATAAATAGGGATGGCTGTTACGATCTAAATTTCGCTATCGTGAAGTGTATGGAGTAATCAAAAGTTGAAAAATTCAAGTGGGATTAGGGTTATTAAACCTCTGCACGGCTGAAATATCACGATCTGCGGTTATGAACATGAAAAGATAATATGGGGAGAGAGATATGAGATAGCAGGGTAGTATTTTATCTTCGTAACCACAATGTTTGAATTAATAAAACCATCATTAAATCCAATTAATCGTGTTGTGTTTCAACCACTATTATTTGCTCATCACTTTAATACATCTTCAATACTCTCATCATCACGAGAAGGAGTTAGAAGAAAACCATTACCTAAACCTCTCCTAAAAAATCCAGATGGAACAATCGCAAGAGCAATGTTATCAGCAGAAGATTCCCAAAGAATTCCACAGGGAAATTTATCTGATTATAATCTCTATAGTGAACTTGAACCACCTGTCAATAATGTTGACTCGGTAACAGATAATGGCTTTCTTCTTGCAACGGGGGGTAAGATCGAATCAACTGATCCCAATCATCCTCAAGGATTAATCTTATTAGGAACAGAAGCATTTCAAGTCGATATGACTGGTTCATTTACCGGTCTCGATACCGGAATGGTTGAAATCAATAAACAAATTACTGGCATTTTTGAAATAACACACCCTAAACCCGAGATCCTAGTGGTTGGGTTGGGTGAAAAATCCCGTATTTTAGGGCCTGAAACTAGCGATTATTTCCGTTCTTTGGGGATGAGGTTACAAATCTCGAATACGGTGAGTTTATTATCCGGCGATCAGCTTATGCCTCCGGCGACCGGGCTCCGCCGGGACCCGTTGCTCCGCTGCGCGGAGTTCGCTTGAGCCAATACTAATATGATGTTTAGGAACATGGCGCTAGTTATTTTGATCTTCTTGCTACTGAAAGAAGATTACAAGTAGGTGCTATCCTTCTACCTCCTAATTTATAAGCATTAGCGAATACATTTGTACATAATATAAAATAGTATATTGAACAGGATGTGCCCACAAGATGTATACCTACATTGGTATCCATTTTTATTTGCACACTGTTAAATAGATTCTTATATTGAGCGTACTTTTGACATGAGTGGAAAGCTTCTACTCTGTCGATTAAACATAACGATTCACTTCAATCTTATATGCATCCTATATGCACGTTTATAACAGAAGCTAAAACTTCTGTCCAACTAATTCTTCACTAAGTTGCCAAAGCTTGGTGGCATTTTCCGAATCCTTTGCAAAAGGATTACAAGCAGAATCATCAACAATACAATCATAAAGATAACTACCAGACAAATCACTAATTGAAGGGTCAAAAGCAGCAACTAAAGATGTGGATGCTCCCTGAGGCACGGTCTTGAAAAATACAGTCTTCAAAGTATCTCCATCAAAGCATACATCTCCTTTATAGTCAAGATCGGGGTTCTTGACAAATTCCTCAAAATCAAGGTGTTTGCCAAGATTGGTGTGAATTGTACCAGGGTGAAGGCTAAAAGTAACCAATCCATGTGATTTATTATACCTCTTATTTAATCCTCTGGCGAACAAAATGTTGGCTGTTTTTGACTGGCCATACGCTTGGAATGGAACATATTTCTCACCATTGGAGAAGCCGATATCATCAAATCGAATAGGGGAAAAGTTATGACCATAACTAGATACATTAACGATACGAGGGGCTTTAGATGAGAGAATCTTATTGATAATCAAATTTGTGAACAAAAAGTGGCCCAAATGATTGCTACCGAATTGTGTTTCAAACCCATCTTCTGTCTTAGAGTAAGGGCAAGCCATTACAGCGGCATTGTTAATTAAGACGTCGATGTTTTTAATTTCAGAATTCGAGATAATATCATTAGCTGCTTTACGAACAGACTTTAAAGAAGTTAAGTCAAAAATGATAGGAAAGATTTTTGCTGAAGGCACTTGCTCAGTTATTTTAGAGATAGTATCGTCCAAAGCCTCCTTACGTCTTCCAGTAATTATGACTTGCTCGGCGCCATATTTAGCACTAATAAGTGCAGTCTCAGCTCCGATACCACCCCAAGTACAGCCAGTAACAAGCACTGTCTTGCCCTTAATTTGATTGGCAAATTTAATTGCCACTTCGTCAGAAGTAGTTTCTTGAGAGAAAGTCATTGAATTAATTGGTTATCTGATATATTTATCTGATTTCTATCTATACTGATCTATGGAGGTTAATCGTCTCTATTTATAAGATAAACATGTCAATTATTTTAGTTGATAGACAATTCATTGAGAATTCAGCTGTCTCCTTCTTGTCGGAGTTAACTTGAGACTGCTGTATTGAACGTGGAGCTCATATATCCGATAAATCTAAACCGTGTGCCAAGCTATATTCGGGCCTCCGATTCACAAATGAATGTAATTCAATATCGATCTCTACTAAGGTAAAGATGGCGATTATATTCAAACTGATATTAATTATACTTCATCTCGCCGCATTCCAGTCGGAAATCGGAGATAACTCGAAGCTATTATAAATCATGCACGCTTTATATCCGATCCATATATTCGGGCATCCGGTTAAAAAAGAATGAAACTAATTCAAATAGAAATGAGACATTGATAATGAATTATGATGATGAGCAGATAATTGGAATAGTTCGAATGATTGCGTTTGTTAATACTGCACTTTACATCAAGCATTGAGATAAACATACGAACGATGAAGACGATCTACAAATATATCATCAAAAATATGGACAAAACCATAAAGATTATTTTAGTAAATTCTCTTGTATAGCTTCTCTATCATTTTGCTGAAGTGTTTATCTTTGGCAATTATTTTAGAAAGAATCGTGAAATATCAAAATATCGTTATGCACTTGGATAAAATAGGTAATGAAGATCCCCCTGAAAATTCATGCCGCATACGCCACATAATA
This sequence comes from Sugiyamaella novakii, assembly GCA_030575175.1. Classification (NCBI taxonomy): domain Eukaryota; kingdom Fungi; phylum Ascomycota; class Dipodascomycetes; order Dipodascales; family Trichomonascaceae; genus Sugiyamaella; species Sugiyamaella novakii. Next base: position 123,401 of record JAJMIH010000024.1, read on the forward strand.
TACGGCATTGTTTTGCACTACATGATTTTGAATTGCATTGTGTAGTTCGCGAGATAGAGGACTTAAGGTAAATGTCAATGACAAGATTGTGAGATGGTAAGTATGATTTGAACGCCAAAATGATCGCAGGTACAGAGTTCTCGTATTCTGGTTCTTGGCGAACATCATCTTCTAGACGTAAAACTAACAAATACAGGCTGACGTTTCAAAATTACCACCAGAGTTACAAAAATTATTTCAACCTCCAGAACCTATAAAATATTTGGAACCAAATGATATTCCTCCAGAGAAGAGATCTACACCAAAGATTTCAGGGATAGCTGGATATTTAAATCAATTGAAAGCAGCAGAGGATGAAGATTACACCCCGACCGATAATTGGTTGCAAAAGGTTAAAGTTCAAAAGAGATTGAAAGCAGCAGAGAATGAAAAGAAATTGAAAGAAGCAATTATACAATGGGATCCAACTAATGATCCTCAAATCCGAGGTGATCCTTATAAAACGTTGTTTATTTCAAGATTACATTATGATTTACTTGAAAAGGATTTAGAGGAGGAATTTTCACGGCATGGAGCATTGGAAAGGATTAGATTGGTAAGAGATAAGGAAGGAAAGTCGAGAGGGTACGCATTTGTTGTTTTTGAGAGAGAAAGGGATATGAAAATTGCGCATAGAGAGAGTTTTGGATTGAAGTTAAAAGGGAGGAGGGTTGTGGTTGATGTTGAAAGAGGAAGAACAGTTAAAGGATGGAAGCCAAGAAAGTTAGGAGGTGGCAGAGGTGGCCGGGGTTATACGAAGGAGGAGTTGTTAAGGAGGAAAGATATTGGTAGGAGAGATGAAAGAGGTGGTAGTTGGGCAGGTAGAGGTGATAGGGGAGGAAGAGGTGATAGGGGAGGAGAGAGAGGTGGAAGAGGCGGATATGATAGAGGACCATCGAGGCCTAGTGATCGCTCTGATGATCGTGGGCCACCTATATCAGGTAGGAATGGGTTTGGTGGGCCCGATAGACGAGATGGAGAGAGAGATTTTCGAGATAGGGATAGGGATCGGGATCGTGGAGGTCACAGAGACTCCAGAGGAGATTATAGGGATCGAGATCGATATTCTGATAGGAGAGATTCGCCTCGTGATTATGCTCGAGAGAATCGCGATTCGAGAGGATCATATCGTGATAGAAGTCCACCCCGAAGATATTAAGCCAAATGGCGGAAAAAGTTATGATGTAAATTTTATGTAATAGTATTCGTAAATAAATTATTTGTAAATGAAGATTACCAGTGCCAGTGATGGTGGCAGTTAATATAGTCTACGGAATTCTTCAAGAAAGGGGGAGACACTCGACATTTTAATAAGTGCCAAAGCACCTCTTCTATCTTAATCTCAACACCGGAACATTTTAGCGGAGCATAAGATGGGTAATTTCTAGGATATTTCATTGCAACCTAGCAATACTGATTAATCATCATCATCATCCGAGTCATATATACTACCAAGAAGACCTGAGGGATTCTTCACTTCTGATGGTTTTAAAACAGTCTGTTGAAGTTCACGAAGTGCATCTTCTGAGATTATTCCAGACGAAACAACTGCTGCATTCTCCTCCTCTACTGCCTCTTTCTCCTCTTCTTCCTCACCGTGACCTTCCACTTCTCCCTCATTCTCATCCCTTCCTTCTAATAATTTCCTTTCCTCCACTTCTCTCTCTTCTTCTTCCTTCAACCTTTTCGCATCTCTATGTCTACCCTCTAATTCTGCTACATAACTTGCGGGCAGTAATCTCTTAATAGCCTCGGCAGCTTGTTCTTGAAGCCTACGCTTCTCCCTCCTTTGGGCATGTGGATTTGGATCCTCAGTAGCCCACCGAAGATTCAACACTTCATCATTATCTAACGATTGATGTGCCATTGCTTCCTTAGCAAATTGCGCGTTTGCCTCATTTGCATACGTCACAAAAGCAACTCCTCTATCGTTCAAAACCCGAATTCTTTCAATCTCGCCCCATTCCGAAAAATGTCTTGAAACTATCTCCTCCATCTTATTATCCTCATTCGAAACGTGCATTCTTCCAACATATAAAGTCCGATTTTGCCGTAAAAATGACCCTACGCCACCCATATCATCTCGATAATCGGAAAATTTATCTCTTCCAAAGCAATCCATATTCGGCGGGAATATATCGGCAATCGTTGGTAATCTATGCAAATATTCACAACTCTTTCCTTTGGTACATAACCCCTTTGCAAAGTAAATACAAAAGTAGCTTCCTCTAACCTTATCAGCTTTCGTATATCCTGAATCTCTCTTTATATTACATCTTCCATCTGCCTTTCGTTGGCTGGCATAGCTATCTTTGTCACCTCCACTCCTAAATCTTCTGTTAGTCCTCTGCCTCCGGCGGCTGGGCTCTGCCCAGACCCGTTGCTCCGCTCCGCAGAGAGGTTCTTCGCATACTCACCATTTTAGATACCAGATATTGAAAATACTTCCTGTCTGAGGAGGACGGTCCTCTTCGCTCACTGTCGACGGATCGACCTGGACCCTGGCCGGCTTTCGTTTCTTCTTCACAGTCGTCAACACAGGACTCGGCACGAGTTCGGTACTGGCTTCCACTACAGCCAACGAACTTGGAGACGCCACTGACTTGTTCTCAGAAGACATTGAGGCGAATATTCTTACGTGATCAAAGGTTGGTAAATTAGCTGGAGGCTCTACAGAGATGATCCTGCAATACTGGATCAGTAACATGCATAACTATAGGAACGGCTTGATAATAGGCATATATTGACGGAAGGCTGCCATTCTGGAAAGTTGGCGAACCAGTTGTTGAGAAATACCGCACGAGAGTGAGATGACGTCTGAGTCAATCTACCTATCGCTGGAGCCAGAGGGTTTGGATGGCGAGAATTCCAGTGTGTACGTTAAGCGTTGAAGCGAACTGAGCGAACAGCGTGTCTGGGCAAAGCTCAGTAGCTGCCGGAAGCATGCGTGCGAACGGAATCCTAACTCCTAATTTAGTTCGTTATCTCTTGGACAGATAATTCCGAGAATCATTTTGGAAAGAGGGTCATTTGCGGGTATTACGAAGGAATCATTAGAAGAAGAGATTGAGAATGAGCAATTTGGAGGGAGTAGTAGAGAAACTGATGAAGATGCGGACGAAGAGATAAAAAAAGATGGCCTAGAGGATGAAACGTTGAAGGATGATATGGAGGTGGATAATGCTGTTGAAGTGGGAGCGGATGATGATGAGGAAGCAGTAATCAATGGTAAAACTGAGCACAAATCGGTTCAATTGGAACCCCCACCTGCTTCTACAATGTCAGCCAAAGAATTTGAACAAGCAAGAACCGATTTGGTTCAATTAATCCGAACCGCTCAAAATGAATCAGCTTTATCTTTAGATTTTGTGTCACTCCTACTTTCGTGCCTGAGGCCAGCGGCGGGAACTACGTCAATGTCACCTCATCTCAAACAGCATGTGGCAGTCGGGTCGCTAGGTGCCGATGCTCTTTGGGTCCAGCCTCCAGAAGAAGATCCAATTGTTGGTGCTGGCTGGAAAGTTCAATCTTTAGGAGAAGCGTCTAAACAATTGAAAAATGCTGCGCTTCGATTACGAGGTGAAGTATTTAAAGAGAAAAAGTATTGGGATGCTGTATTAAAGACTGTTGTTAACAACGGTGAAGTCATGTTCAAAATTCGACGAGGAGACGCTCGTGGTTTGGGAATTAAATATGGGTATGGGGATTCGGGGTCTGAGTATCGAGATAAAGGACTTGCCATGGTTCGTCGCAAACCCGATGGGGGGCTTTCGTTTCGATTTGATCGAACAAAACCTCGGAAAGCTGTTCGAATAGTGCTGTATGATATTTCTTCAGGTGAGAAAGTACCGATCGGTGCTTCGATTCCTGCCAGTCTTCTCCCTGAAGACTGTGTAGATAATGAGATCAAAAACGCGCGTATGATTATTTTTGAAGAGGAATTGTTTTTCGAAATGGTCCAAGAGGCACGGTTATTGTCTTCATACAAAATTTCTGTGGTGGATAATATCATAGGCGTCCACCTTTTTGATGAAATTCTAGAAATCGAATATGCTGATTTAGGGTCGACGGAGTTTCCCGAGGGGTTACCTCAATCCCGAGCGGATCTTATTTGTAATGCACTCCACATTTTACTATGTTATTCACATAAACGGCGCCTTGAAAAACGTCGCACAGTTCCTGCCCCTCTAACAAAAAAGTATGTTCAATGTCCGCGTAGCGGAGCAACGGGTCTGGGTGGATCCCAGCCGCCGGAGGCAAGAAATACAACTCAAGGTATAAACTAACGCCAAACTTTTAGCCCTCCTCCACAGCAGCAATTATTTATTTTACGACCTCTGATCGCTCATATTCAACATAGCAAAATTGTTAAAAGAACAACAAGATTGTTAGATATGATTTTAGAAGATTATAACAATGTCAAGATGACTTTTGAATCATATCAGGATACTGCTCCCAGTTCTGCGTCCACATCTTATCTTGGTCTTTTATTATACCCTCCAGTGTCGAAGTATAAATTAGAATTGGAGAACGGAACTGTGATTGTCATTATAGCCAGTTCTCCCTTACAATCTCATGTTCCTTTATACGATGTAAAGGCAGTTGCAAAAAACGGAACTGTATCTAAAACAGGATTGTATGAGCTGAGTGATCTGGAAAATTGGGTGAATTGGATTCTGAAAGTACGACAGATGTAAAATAGAATATGTAATGTAATATATGATATGATTATGGTGGATGAAGTGAATATGCTTTGGAGGTGATAATTTAGAGGGTTAGACGTTGTGTTTTCCAGGAGGCAATAAGATGACCAGAATTGTATGCAGCTCGCATGGCAGAATAAATATAGGCTAGTAAAAGTATATATTCGGTATCATTTGCCAGTAGTTCCAAATAGCTATCCCTGGTTGTTAATATATAAAAGCGGTGTCCCACAATCTCACACTGATATTCGAATCACCAGAATAGGATAAATAATTGTTTAAAAAAGTTTAAATTAAGTTGTCTCTAATCTATATAATCATTGGCTAGCAGTTTTATACTCAATATATCCAGTAATATCATACGGATCGGTAGCGTAGAATTTGGATCGATCATATGGAGTAAGAGCGATCTTTTTTTCAAGTCTATCAACAAGATCAGGGTTGGAGATAAAATATCGCCCAAGCGCTACAACAAGCTTAGGATCTTTTTCAGCTACCTCCTCAGCAGTCTCAGTAAGACCGCCAGCTCTGAAAAGAATACCCTGCCAGATATCACGAACAAATTCAACACTTTCAGTACTGTCACTATCTGTATAACCGTCAACTCTAGACTCTATGACGTGTAGATAGGCTAATCTCTTACCTTGTTGAGCTCTCTTTTCAAGCTCGGAAATAACATAGGACCACTGAGGAACTGTGTTAAGTCCAGGCTCAACCTCACCATAAGTAGCCCAAGGAGAGAATCTGATTGCAAGCTTTTCAGGTCCAATAGCTTCGGTTAGCGCATCAATAATTTCAAGGGTAAAACGAGCACGATTTTCAATACTTCCTCCATATTCATCAGTACGATGATTGGTGTTCTCGTGCAAAAATTGATCAGGAAAATAACCATTGGAATTATGAATTTCAACACCATCAGCTCCCGCTTCAAGAGCGTTTTTAGCAGCTTGGACGTAAAGTTGAATGTACTCTTTGATCTCTTCCTTGGTCGCAGGACGAGGTACAACCCCAGATGCTTTAGTAGGCACATTAGATGCAGATACAACCCCAGTGGTAGCACCATCTCTTTCAAGAGCTTCAGGTAAACCAAGTCTACCAACAGCCAATAATTGGATATAAACGAAAGAACCCTTTGCATGGATCTTGTCGGTTACGTGTTTCCAACCATTAATTTGCTCTTGAGACCAAATTCCTGGAGAACCATCGTATCCACCAGCATTAGCTGCGATAAGGGTAGCTTCAGCAATAATCAAGGTACCAGGTCTGATAGCTCTTTGCTCGTAATATTCAGCAAATACGGCAGGAGGTATATGGTTGGGAGTTCTAAATCTTGTCAATGGAGCCATTGCAACTCTATGTTGAAGAGTCAAATTTCCAACCTTGATAGGAGTGAATAAAGAAGGTGTGTTAGAAGTTACTGTCATTGTAATATAAGATAATAGTGATGATTTGAATGATAATGATAGACTGAAATATGAGAAGAATGGCTCCTTATTTATATTAATCACTCTGATTGTGTGGCATTGAGTAGTTATTAGTTATACCCCTGATTAACCATGTGATTCTCTTTATTATCTACCCCTGATCAACCATGCACTCAACTATGCCGCGGAGGTTTTTCCTTCCCTGACCCACCCACTTTTATTTCCGTCCGGGGATAAGAATTCACTTACGTTGCCATAGTCTTCAGTCTTTGTAATTATAAATGATGAAATACTAGGAGAAGACAATTAATTTACGAAGGGTAAGAATGGGCGATGCATAAACTTAAATCTTACCTTAATCGAGCTGTATCAGGATCGTTGATAGGTAGATCCTTGGACCACCACCCACAATTGGTTAAATCCTTCCGGCATTTATCCGGAATGCAACAAAATTACGCAAGTAAATATACAGGCTAGTCACATTTCTCTTATCTCCGTTGTTGGGTTAATAATGTAATCAGTCCCTACTTTAGCCCCTACCCCGCCGTGACCCTGAAATTTCCGCGGACTTCCGCATTTGATGCGCGGAGGTGTAGATCACTGTAGAGAAGCTTTTGTACCCTGCATGGATAGCTCCGGAGATAAGCTCATGTTTTGTTGCCTCTCTTTAAGATGAAAGAATATAAGTAGGGGACGAGCTGCGATTCTTTTACTGATATTAAATCAGATTTTAAACAACGCTTTCAAAACTACACTCTTCCTCGTTTATCATGTCTACTGCTACAAATTATTTCATTTCCGGCGGAAATAGAGGTATTGGTTTGGCTTTGGTTAAGAAATTTTCCTCTGCTGATAATTCTACTGTCATAACTACCGCTCGTAATCCGGAGAAAGCTGCGGATCTTCAAAATTGGGCTGATAAACATTCGAATGTTCATGTACTGAAATACGATGCCAGTATTCACAGTGATGCTGACGAAGTAGCTAATCAAATTGAGAAACTCACTGGAGGCATTGATGTATTTATTGCCAACTCTGGAACTGGTGAAGAGCCTTTAACTGTTCTTGACACTCCTATCGAGTCGTGGACTAGACTTTACAATATCAATGTTCTTGGTCCTATTATTCTGTTTAAAGCTTTATATCCATTATTAGTAAAACGCCCAACTCGTAAAGTTCTTTTTGTTAGTAGTTCTCTTTCATCTCAAGCTAATATGTCTGCTGCTAAGAGATCTAGTTCATATGGTCAATCTAAGTCAGCTCTTAATTTCACTGCTAAAGAATTGAGTATTGAGTTGGCTGAAGAGAATTTTATTGTTATCCCAGTTCACCCAGGTCTTGTCGATACTGATATGGGAAATGGATATGTTGATGGTTTGGGTAAAAAGTCTAGTGAGTTTGCTTCTCAATTAAGAAATTTTATGATTTCAACTGAACAGAGCGCCAACGGGATATTTGACCTTGTTGCTGGTTTAACCAAGGAGGATAATGGTAAATTTTATAGTTACGACAAGAGTGTTCTTGCTTGGTAGGTGTATTGATATAATAACCAGCTAGATAATATAATAATAAACATATTGCTATAATTGAAAAGATGATCTGCAGTCTCCTCTTCGCTCCTGCTCTTATCTTTTGATAATCAATTTCGGCAAGGAAAGTTGTTCCGATATCTAAAGATAAGGTTAAGGGTTGTTTGATTTTTACCCTAAACTCACCACTTAACGACCGACCTGATTGCGGTAAATTCATTTTTCCGGCGGCAAAGAGCCTCGGTAAGCCTTGCCGCTTTTCGCCAACGACTACTTTCTTCCCCCCACCGACCCGGATTCCTGATAATGCACTCCCACTAACAATCACACTACTTAAGTGGGAATGCCCAACCGAACCGAAACCGAAGCCGTTCTCCAGCTTAATACGGGTGCTGACAAAATAACTGTGATAGCTCAAGTGATAAATTTCCCCACAGTTGATTTGTATTTTCTTGTTTATTTTATTTGATTTGGAAGTGTTTCAAGAGAGATAAAGTACTAAGACGTATAAAATCAAGAAATTATTTATTGAAAACGACATAATAGACTGGATATACAAAACTGAATACGACAACCAACTTTACTACATTATGTCATTCATGAACTCCGGTGGAGCAGAATGCTCAACTGCTAGAAATCCTCTTTCACAATTCACTAAACATGCTGGTGAAGATAGATCATTACAATATGATCGATTAAATCAACGTCCTGGTAATGGTCCTGCCCTATCTATGAGATCAGATACTAGAGCAATGTCTCAGGATGATCAACAAATGATGGATAGATTTTCTCAACAAGGTAGAATGGGTCCAGCTGGTCCTGCTGGTCCATTTGCATTTGATCAAATGAGACAAGAGATTAATGGAATTCAAAATCCTCAGAAACCACAAGGTTGGGTTGATGATTTCAGATCAAGTAGTGCATCTCCTATTCCTCAACAACACCTTCGAGAATCTCCATCTGCTCCTCAAGGATCTCGTTGGGCTGGTGAATTTAGGCAAACACCTGCTGGTCCTACTGCTGCCATGAATAGTACTGCTACAAGTCATATTCCTATGACTGGAAGATTTACCTCCGGTATGCCTTACAATTCAATGTATTCAGGTGTTGTACCGCAAATGGCAAATTCAGTTGCTACAACTGCTACTCAAAGTTCACAAATTGTCGAATTAGATCAAGAAACATGGGAAGAACAATTTAATCAAATTGAATTAAATGCAAAAGATAAAGGAAAAGAAAAACAAGCCAAGGATCAAAATGCTGATCTAAATGAAATTGATATGAAACTTGATGAAGAAGATCCTGCTTTACTAGCAAATCTGACAGATGATCATTTTGAAAATGTCTGGGATAGAATCAAATCTCAAGTTCTCGATAATGTCGATGAATGGTCTAAAACATCCGAAGCCGGTCCTGCTTGGGATCGAGATTTTGATGAATTCACTACTTCTCGTCCTGAATTTGGTGATTATCAATTTGAAGAAAATAATCCTTATTCTGAACAAATTGATGATCCTTTTGCTATGGGAGTTGAATTAATGGATAATGGAGCTAAACTTTCAGTAGCTGCTTTATGCTTTGAAGCAGCAGTACAACAAAATCCTGATCATGTTGAAGCATGGAGTAGATTAGGTGCTTGTCAAGCTCAAAATGAAAAAGAAGATCCTGCCATTCGTGCATTAGAAAGGGCCATTAAACTTGATCCAAATAATCTCAACGCTTTATTAAATTTGTCCGTTTCTTATACAAATGAAGGATATGAAAATGCTGCTTATGCTACACTGGAACGCTGGTTAGCGACTAAATACCCCGATATTGCAAGTAAAGCTCGTCAACAAGAACCGAAATTAGAAAATGAAGATAGATTTCAATTACATAGTCGAGTTACTGAATTGTTCATCCGTGCTGCACAAATGTCCCCTGATGGAGCTAATATTGATGCTGATGTTCAAGTTGGTCTTGGCGTTCTATTCTATGGTAATGAAGATTATTCGAAAGCAATTGATTGTTTTAACACTGCCCTATCTGTTCGTCCAAATGATCCGTTATTATGGAATCGTTTGGGTGCTACTTTAGCAAATTCAAATAGAAGCGAAGAAGCTATTGATGCATATTACAGAGCATTGGAATTACGACCATCATTTGTGCGTGCTCGTTATAATCTAGGTGTTTCATGTATTAATATTGGTTGTTACAAAGAAGCTGCTCAACATTTACTTTCTGCCCTTTCATTACATAAGACCGATAGTGCTGAAGATGATTTACTAGCTAATCAAAGTACGAATCTCTATGAAACTCTGAGACGTGTTTTCTTGGCCATGGAACGTCGCGATTTAGTCGAAAAAGTCGGTAACGGAATGGATGTCAACCAATTCAGAGGAGAATTTGACTTCTAACCTCTCTAATTCTTAGCATATCAAATACATTCATTTTCTCCATTTAGCTCTTCCCTACTCTGCCTCCGGCGGCCGGGCTCCGCCCAGACCCGTTGCTCGCTCCGCTCGTTTTCATAACAGCCATTTAATCGACCTCGATTCTTATCGAAAAATAAATCTCCAACGCCTCGTATCATGAGGCGTCTGCGGCTCTGTGAATCATACTGAAATATCGATTCGCCAGACATCTTAGCATTTCATTCTTCGATAAGAATTGTTCTTCAACTAATAACAACTCTTTGGAAAGAAAAAGTCATGTCATCTTCATCTGAAATCTCTCTTAAGTCAGGATACACTATCGGCGTATTAGCATGTGGTACTATGGGCACTGCAGTACTAAATGCGATTCTCACAGGCGTTAGTACTGCTAATTCTACCGATTCTTCGGCAATTCTCCCCGGAAAATTCCTCGCTACAGTCCACTCCAACCAATCGTACGAAAGATTATCTCAACAATTCGGTTCTAAAGTTGAGCTTTTAAAATCCAATGAAGAATTGGTTAAAAAATCAGATGTTATCCTTCTCGGATGTAAACCATTTATGGCATCCAAAATTCTCCAATCTATTCCTGAATCAGCTTATAATAATAAAAAAGTCCTTATCAGTTTATTAGCTGGTAAAACTATCTCTAATTTAAAGGAATTAACATATTCAAGGACTTTTGTAGCTCGGGCAATGACCAATACACCAAGCAAAATTGGATCCGGTATGACAGTGGTATCATTAGATTCTAGTGAACCAGCATCTGAATCCGTTCGTTTAGCTATCGAGTGGATTTTCAAACAAACTGGTAGATGTCTTTTCCTTGATGAGAAGCATCAAGATGCTGCTACTGCCCTTTGTGGAAGTGGACCTGCCTTCTTATACCTTGTCATGGAAGCATTGTGTGATGGTGGAGTTCGTATGGGACTACCATACTCAGTGGCTCAAGAATGTGCTGCTCAGGTTCTTGTTGGTTCAGGTCAAATGGTTCTTGAAAGTGGACAACATCCTGCTGTTCTTAAATCTCAGGTTTGTACACCTGGAGGAACCACAATTGGAGGACTTCTTGTTATGGAAGATAACAAGGTACGATCTTCGGTTGCTCGAGCTGTTGAAGAAGCTGCTAATATTGCGGCCAGTTTCTCCAAATAAAATAGTTTGCTACGCTATCCCAGACTTTGCCTCCGACGGCTGGGCTCCGCCCAGACCCGTTGCTCCGCTCTGCGGAGTATGTGAGGTTTACTCAGTAGGAGGTGTCGGCTGAAGGTCAGCCTGGAGTTGGGAGAGAAGGGTGGAGGCATTCAGGTTTAGGATCTGGCCGCCAAGAATCTCAATATTCGCTTTCTTGAGAAGAAGAACACCATGCTGCACTTCAATCTTACCTAGTAACAAAACCTTGAGTCCAAGTGGTGATGCAGCGGAGATTGAGCTATGTATATGCTCCAATTCAAAAGCATAGGCGCAATTGCCGGCTGTGTCTTGAACGACAAGTTTATGAACATTAGCAACTGACCCAAACGAAGGCGGAGTTGCGTCGACTGTGTCTTCTTGAACTTGTACAACCCGCCTTCTGGCGCCTCCAGAACCTCCTCGGGTATTTCCACGCAATTGATCAGTGGCTGCCTCGGCGCCTTCGGTGAGAGACTGGATCTGGGAGTATTTCGATATCGAGATATTGGAAATGTCCACAATCTGGACTAGGATTGGCCCATTAAGGGTGAAGGAGGTGTCGGTAGACATTGACGAGGGGAACGTAGCTTCTGCGGCTAGAGAGATCCTTGTACCAACTTCAGCCCATCCTGGTGGACTGACCTGGGTAATATCCTCATTCAAATACGCCATACTGAGCAAGCTAGTCGAGTGAGAGAACAGGAGTTGGTGAAGCGGCTCAAACGGCAGATCTTGAATCGACCACCTCCCCACATCCCTCTGCGGAGCAGAGCAACCGGTCTGGGCGGGAGCCCAGCCGCCGGAGGCAGAAAAAGAAGGGGGTTTAGTACATATATTTCAACACAAACAAAACTATCAGTGTACACAACTATATTCAGATACTATAAAATAAAAAGTATACATATATAGGAGATACGAGTAAAGTAAAAACACGCAATAAAGAACATTTAAGCAGAAGGTTCGGTAGATTCAGCAGCGGCAGCAGGAGCTGGAGCAGCAGAAGAATCTTCCGTTGATTCACCAGCAACATCACCTTCACCTTCACCTTCACCTCCTTCTTGTTGTAAATTCTCAAGATCATTTTGCCAAAATGTCAAATTATCTCTAAGCAATTGCATAATCAAAGTAGAATCACGGTAACTTTCCTCTGATAATGAATCAAGTTCAGCAATAGCATCATCAAAGGCTTGTTTAGCCAAATGACAAGCACGAGCAGGAGAATTAAGAATCTCATAATAAAATACTGAGAAATTAAGTGCTAATCCAAGACGAATAGGATGAGTTGGCGACAATTCAGTTTGAGCAACATCAGTAGCCTTTCTATAAGAATCATGAGCAGCAGTAGCAGCATCTTTCTTCTTATCACCAGAAGCAATTTCTGCTAAATAACGATGATAATCACCCTTCATCTTATAATAAAAGACTTTGGATTCTCCACTTTCTGCCTTTGGTAACAAATTATCAACAAGAACATCTAAAACATCCTTACAAATATCTTCAAGCTCATTTTCAATCTTAGCTTTATAAGCTTTAATTTGTTCCACGTGATGAGTAGCATTTTTGGCCTCTTCTTTTTGTTCTATAGATAAAATTAATCTCCAACTGGCACGACGAGTGCCAATGACGTTTTTATAAGCAACAGAGAGTAAATTACGTTCATCGACTGTCAATTCTTGACCAGCTTTAGCAACCTCTTTCATGTAATTGACCATTTCATCGTATCTTTCCGCTTGCTCGCAAAGGCGGGCCAAAAAGGTATTTGTTTCTCTCTAGAATGGTCTGTTAGTTTTTGTTTCATTGCCTCCGGCGGCCGGGCGCTGCCCGGACCCGTTGTGCTCGCTCCGCGAGCGGGAAGTGGGAATAGGGGGCGCGACATCACGACTTCACGACATCGCAACATCCGAATTGTCGTCAATTCCACAACTCTCTTCCATCTCCTAAATGCTATCCTCCTCTTAGCCCCCTCCCCTTCCTCTCATCCTCCCATCCTCCCACTCTCCTCAATTTATCCACTAATCCACCCTACTCACCTCAGAAGCCATTATTGATATCTTTCCTTATCGTCGATTCTTCTCAATTGTCGTGATATTGGAATTGTAAAAATTTTATCAAAAAATTCGGTTTCTTTGCGTTGTTATCAAAGGAAGCGTCAGCGTTTTATTGTGTTGTGCTGTTTGACTGAGAATGGAATGTTGTAGATTGGGAGAAGAAGAAGGAGTCTCACTAACAGAGTGGGTGGTGTGGGAAGGCGCAAGGACCAGTGTATGCGCCGGCAATTAAAAAATGCACTCTCTCTCTTAGACAGAGCATGGACTGGACAGATGACTTTTACCCAAACCCTCGATTTAACGGCGGGCGCGTAGGCGCGTAGGCGCGCAAAGCAGCAAAGTTCCAAACCCTATTGAGGTAAGGGTTTTCGGCAAATATACCCGTGTATGGGTAGCGGTTGTATAAACAGGGAGAGAATATAGAGGCATATAAGGCATATAAGGCATATAACGAAGTGGAGCGAGCGATTGAATAACCTTATGATTGTCATCAATATATCATGTAATATAATTAATACTCATAATTGATTGCAGTGGCTATTTACTTATTCTTATTCTTTACGGTGGACTATATTAAGATAATTACTTAGTGATGCATCATAGTTACACCGTAGTATCATCTAGTATAGTGTGTGATACACACTCTATACCGCTTCACAGCATAGTATGTTCGCTCATACATGATAGTGCTCTTCGATTCTGCATAGTCCCGCTCTTTAGGCTGACGGTTGGACCCGCGCCCGATTGATTGACTAGTCTCTTGCTCGGCCTTTAGTAGACGAATTAACAGTTGCCAACCACCATTTGCTTGGTTATGTTACGATAGTGCTTAAAATAGCGTATTAGACTTACCCACACTAATGCTCTACTGCTGCTACAGCGACTAGGCTACAGCGACTACTACAGCCACTAGACGACAGTGACTACAACTACGTCTATGCTACAGCTCTTTTTTGTGGGCTAATCATCTCCTATCCCTCTCATAACAGTCGATGTCCTCACACAATCTTGCATTTTCATAACCCCATTCTCGGGATTATAAACGCATATCCTGACTTCAATATAACGATCAGGGTGAGGGTATTGAATAAGTACATCCGATAAATATTCAACGTGATGAGGGAGTGATGGACTGAGTATCTAGCGTGTACTGCCAGGGCCGAGTAAGTAGTAGTGGTAGTAATAGTAGTAGTAATAAAGAGCAAACCAAGTAGGGGTGTGAGTATGGTTGGATACATATTAGTACGTTAGAGTGAACTGTCCAATTAAACTGTTAACCCTTTATTCATAATTTCCATTCTTTAATACTTAAACTCAATCCTGATTGGTAGTCGTTTTACTCACCCGTCATCGCTTGGCAAGCAGTGAAATACCCCCATCATCTCACTTACCCCTTAAATAATAATGTTACAGTATAAAAATAATTAACCCCTGAATTTTTCCTGTCAGAAGTGCACCACCGATTCATCTGATTGCGTTTCAGACGTACATAACTTAGCAGCAGCAGTGAGTTTTTGTTAGATAGTTAATAGGCAGCCAGTTAGTCGAATTCGACCGACTAGTTGGCGTGACAAACAATATACTAAAATGGCTGACTGCGTACGATCAAGAGTTAAGATCGGAGAGAAGTGGTGTGAGAACCACGAAAGATCGGCGGAGCTTTAAAATGTTGTTCCATAGGCAGAATTGTATTTCATTACTGGTTACATAATTACGGATCCATAAAATATGTTTACTATATGTCTATATATAGAGATAGTGGAGAGAAAAGAAAAGAATATGTTAGGTACGTTAAGGATATTACACTTATGAGTAGAGAATGAAGTTGAATCAGTTTCCAAGAGAAGTACCATGAAATGCCCCCTGAAATTCCCTATGCAAAGGAAATCGGAGATCGGGAATCCATTGGTACGTCAGGCAAATTGAATTCGGAATAATTCAGGCCCCTTAGTGGAGATGTTCCTGTGGTACGATTCAGGGGTAAACAAATTCTTCTGTTGCATAGTCGACTCGATCTAACTGATCCACTCGTCGGAAAAAGTTAGGAGCTGGTCGGTGAGGCTACCCGATGGCCGGGACTTTGAGCCGCGTCAGTTCTGTATTTGCGCGCTCGCGGGAAGAAGAACCGAAAAACGTATCAGGGAAGTAGAGACGATGCTGGTACATACGTAACTCTAATAACAGCTTAAACGATGGCGGTTCAATCAGTTTACATTTTGAATAAAGCAGGAGGGTTGATTTATCAGAAGGATTTTAAACCTGGGTTGAATAAACTTTCCACCAATGAATATTTGATGCTTGCTGGTACTTTTCATGGCGTTCATGCACTTAGTGCTAGAATTTCACCAGTGGCTGGGTCATCAGGAGTAACGGTGGTTGAGACGGCAAAAAATGCCATTCATTGTTTTCAGACGCTATCCGGTATAAAGTTCCTAGTGATTACAGACCTACGGCAGTTTGCTCCCGATACCGTGATTGCACGTATCTATCAGTTATTTGCTGATTATGTGATGAAGAATCCATTTTATCAATTGGATATGCCTATTCGGTGTGATCAATTTGATCGTCATTTACAAAATTATTTGATGGGGGTAGCATAGCCCCGCTCGCGCAGCGAGCACAACGGGTCCGGGCAGCGCCCGGCCGCCGGAGGCAGACTGGTAATTTGTAAATATTGAAATGTTTTGTAATGAAATTTATGAATTTATGATTGGTTTTTAATTGATATCTTCAGAAGTGACAACAGTAGCAAAAGCATCAGCAAGTTCAGCAAGTGCGACGTTAACGAGTTCCTGGGCAGAAACACCAGGGATATCTCTATCACCAATTGCGTCTTTAGGGAGAAGGACTGCGTAACCACGCTCTTCAGCTTGTCTGGTAGTCGTACTAACACAAACATGAGCCATATAACCAGTGACTACCAACTTCTTCTTGCCAGTACTAACGAGATATTCTTCAAGGTCAGTACCAGTAAAAGAGCCAGCATGTTCTTTGACGATTACCTTTTCATTTGTAGCACCGGGAACCAATTCAGGGAATTCTTCAGCTAATGCGGTTCCAGGGGTGAATACAGGGGCTCCATCTGGTACTTTGTGGACGATATGGACGATATCACTCTTTGCAGCACGGAATTTCTCAAGTAAAGAAGCGATCTTCTTTCGAGTGGAATCGACATTGACGGTTTTTAAGTGACCTTCGGCATATTCATTCTGGGCATCAATGATTACCAAGACACTATCATTAGTAGTAGCGGTATCAGGGGGGATTCCTACGAGTTGTTTGAATGATTTAGCGGACATTTTGGGCAATTGTGTAGCAATTGTGTTACGAAGAGAAGTTGGAGGTTCTATTGACTTATGGCTAGCACGGGGAAACTGGGCGGCGGCTACTTTAACCGCCAGTCGGCACGCCATGCCATGTGTATCCAGTTGTGGAAGTGGTGCCTAGTCTAGACCTAAGTACGTAATTATAGATTCGGCCTGGCCATTTTCTGAGGTCAGTCCGTTGAATGATAACTAAGATGTCCAGGTGACATTTGTCATATGGGGACGACGATAAAAAGCCGTAAGGGAGGAGAAGGAGTAGGAGAGCCAATGTTTTCGTGGTTGCGTGTAAGTAGTTAGAAGTGGGCAATTAGTAATTCGAGCGGAGCGAGCTACGAGTCCGGGCAGAGCCCGGCCGCCGAAGGCAAAAAAAGAGTGATGAAGGTTTATGATTGTCGGGATATCATTGACGCAATGCGAGGTTATCTATTTACCGTCATTCGTTTTACCCCGGATTTCGTAATGTTAAAGCCGTGTGCGTTATCATTGTGCATAATGCATGATTGGAGAGAGGCAAACGTACCTAACCAGATGTAGTTTGCGATGTTTTGAACCGCATACGATGGGATTAACTTGAAGAGGAGATTGAATTAGCTTTTGTTTGGTTGTCATTCGTATAAATATAAGACGAGTTCTTCTTCCGTCTGTTCTTCAATTAGATTTTGTTTCCACTGGCTTTAGTTGAGAGTGAAGTGATTGTTTATACGAAGAAAAAGCCAGTGTGTAAATCTAATATCTGGTATATCCTGATTCAGTAGTGTAGTTGTGAAGTTGTATGTATTTGGAGCTGAGTTTTCTGTTGATTTCAATTGGAGTATTGATTATAGCATTTGCAGTTCTTTTATTTGTAGTGATTGTTTGTTTGGAGGAAATTGACAGGGGTAAAGCAGAGTAGCAAGAGTGTTTATGATCTTTGAATTTATTCTATTTCTTATTGGATTAGGTAGTTTATTGATTGTAATTGGATTCGGTTTGTTGTTAGTGTGTTTATAAGTTTGATGTTACCATCAGAACGGTCAATTGTTGACACATTAGTTTGGTATTGCTGGAATTCTATTGAAATTGCTTTTTTATTATCTACTTTACTAGCAATTAAAGGAGTGAAGTATATCTGGTTTTTCTTGAGTCCAGAAGATAAAAGGAAATATTCAGGTCAAACGACAGGTGAAAATACCGGTTGAGAAGTTGAGTATTGCAGTTCGTTTGTTTGGGAGCAGTGGTAAAAGGAAAATGACTCCTCTATCCCAACATACAAATCAATGCCAATTATCGCAGAACCTAGGTCTTGACATTGATGTTGACTATCAAATAAAAGTTATTCCCACATCACTCTACAACTCATCTACTGATCCTATAATACAATTGCCTCCTGAACTTATCCAGATAATATTCGGCTATCTTTCATTCAAAGATCTGTTACGATGTCTTTCCGTATCCCGAACTTGGAATTATGTTTTATCCAATCAAAGTTGTATTTGGATAAATCATGTTGATATTCGACATATCCATTATGACTTTTGTGCACATATAATCACACCATCCCCTGAATCATTTATTAAATATCTCTCATTAGGGATTCAATATTCCAAGGGTGAAGAGCAAATCTCAATTACTGAAGTGGATCTCAATTTATGTTCTAATAATGTCATTTATACAATGGCAATAGCAAATACAACAAACACTCGACAAAACCGAATCTTTGTTAATCAACCATCATGTCTAGGAGAGCGTTTTTTTAGCATGTATGTTCCAACTAATGCAGCACAAACAAATCTCACTAAAATCTCCATAAATGTTCCATTGATTGAATGTTCGGTTTTTATGGATTTGCTTGAGTCATTTCCTCTTCTTGAAAGTGTGATTATCTCTGATTTCAGATTTGTAGGTTTTATTCCAAAGCGTTCCAACGATTATCAGTTCAATAATAACAATATTCGGGAACTTACACTTCAACGAACAGAGTGTGGATTCAGTGCAGAAGATGAATTTCTAGGGTTAATCCTCCAAGGTCTACATAACCTTGAGTTTCTTGATATGTCTCTTGTCCACCGACAAGAACTAGTCGAAGTCATCTCCAATATGACAACTTTAAAACGGTTACTACTAAGATTTCTACAACAAAGTCAAGTGACACTCCCTGCACTTAATTGTCCTAATCTTGAAGAGTTAGTCCTTCGAGCGTGGTCACTTAATATCGATTCTTCTTCTCCTCCTTTTACAAAACTTCTCAATCTCAAAGCTATCGACGTCATTTGTGACTCCTATTCTCAAGGGAGCACTTTCCTATCATTACTTGATTACTATGGTTGCTGGTCGACCATTGAAAGTCTTCAGCTAATCTCCAGCAGGTTCTGGAATAAACAGGAACTAAAATCTATTTGCAGATTGACTCCCAATCTTCAACAAATAACCCTTCAATGTAAAGATGTTGAGTTATCCGATATTTTCGAGATTGCCGATATGTCTCCTAATATCTGTCTCGTCAATGTCAGTCCTCGGTATGAGATGACTGATAACCAGCAATTAGGCTATTCCGAATATCGTAAAAATCATTGGATTCAGAAGAGTATTCTCAATATGGCTATTTTATTTGAAAGACAGGATAACGTAAGAAGAAACACCGTATAATTAATACATTCATTCTCTGTCGTACATACTGATGTTGGCTCTGCCGGCACCAATATTCCTTTCCTTCTTCGATTCTGATAAAGAAACAAACAAATTCATAAATTATTTGAAATTAACTATATACAAATGGAATGGCAAACATTAAGTAGGTCATTAAACGTGATCAAGCTGAATAGCATCGAGAATCTTCTTGGCACCTTTGGCAACAAGATCTGCCGCAAGATCTCTTCCAACTTGTTCGGCATCAAAATTGGTATAAGCAACAGCGGTAACAGTTCCTTGTACACATTCAGTTCCATCAACACTAACAACAATTCCTGTAATTGTAAGAATAGAGCTTTCAGACTTGAAATTACTCTCAACTCCAATAGGAACAGAGCAACCTCCCTCCAATGTCTTCATCAAACTTCGCTCTGCTAAACAACACATAGACGTAGGACGATGATCAATTCGTGATACCAATCGCTTGATTTTATCATCTCCGGCTCGAATCTCAACTCCAAGTGCTCCTTGTCCGACAGCATAAAACATATCAGGACTTTCAAGAAAACTAGTGATTCGGTCTTGAAGTCCCAGACGAATCATACCAGCCGCGGCAAGAATGATACAGCTATACATACCATTAGGATCATCAACTTTCGATAATCTAGTTGGAACAGTACCTCGTACACTTTCAAATTGCAATTTAGGATATCTTCTCTTCAATTGAGCAGATCTTCGAATGGATGAAGTACCAACTACGCTTCCATCTGGAAGGTCTTTTAAATATTTATGGGGTGATCCTAAAGGCATAACAAGAGCATCACGAGGGTCTTCACGTTGAGTTATAGCACCTAAAATGCATCCTTCTGGTAATGTAGTAGGCATATCTTTAAGCGAGTGAACAATCATATCAATTTGTTCATATCCTTCAACTTTATTGAGTAACAAAGTTTCCAGTTCTTTTGTCCAAAGAGCTTTACCTCCGAAAGCATACAGTGGTCTATCGCTGACTCTATCACCGAGCGTAGTTAAGGCAATAACAGGGAAATTCAGTCCAGGGTGGACATCTTTTAAACAGCTAGCAACATAACGAGATTGAATAACTGCTAATTTTGATTTTCTACCGCCAACATAGATACGACCGCCTGGTTCTCCTTCGTTTGTATCATATCTATCAACTTTTAAGTCCTCTGCAGTTGGAGCAGGAGTAGGAGCATATGGAGGAGGGGCATGAATTTCTGGAGTTACAGGAGGGAGTGATGAAGGGACAACTGGTGGTGATGAAACAGAAGCAAGAGAAGCTCTTTGAGGTTGAGGAGATTTGACTTCTACGACTGTTGAGGTAGTAGTTAAAGACATATCAAAGTATGGCTAGTATAGATGTCGTAATTGTAACAGCAGTATCAGTAGCTGTCTTAATAAATAATGCGATTATCAGAATAGTAAATAGGATAATTAAATTAACAATATCAGTAATTGTTCGTAATGGAAATGGATGAGAGCACAGTACGGCACCAATATGTCTTTTAATATTATTAATTCTTTCAGTTTTCTTTCTTTTTTCTTTACCTTTCTTTCCTATCCGTCTTATCGACCTCCTGTCGCCTTATTTTAAATATTCATACAAAAAAATATAAATAAATAGCAATACAGATAGTCTTTTTTTAAATTTCCATATCAAAGGTGAAATTTATCATTCGGCACCCGGCAAAATATTCCGCATCGGCCAATGATCTCGATTCCAATTTCAGGCCTGAAATTTAAAATCAACCCTTACCCTTGATGATGTTGGGAGATAACTGGTAATGCGGTAACTTTAGTTAACTAACCAACGGGCGGTTAAGGTTAATAATGCGGGGTGATGAGTGGAGGAGGGATTTGGATGCGGGAGCGGACCATAATTCCGAGATAGTGAGCGGGATGAGGCCAGAACGAGTAATTTATTGCGGGTATAGTGATGCTCGCACGGAGGAAAAGAGTTTGAAAATAATTCCGCTCGAGTTGATAGTTAGGCGAGGATTCGTAGTTTCTTTGTATAATTGAGCAATAATTATTTAACTTTAATTGAGTGGTTGTAAATAAGGTGTGTTACTAGTGTACGACATCATGACGTACAGGTTGAGTACCGTTGATTTTGGGTGACTTTCTTGGCTGAGGTTTTACTGAGGTCTAGAAACTAGAGTATAACATATAATATGGGTGTCGATTCTTGATTGTTGTCTGGGTCGTGTAACGGGTCGACCGCCGCATGTAATTACCGGGGCAGTTGTAAGGGGCACAAGGTTGGTTGACAGCTAAATTAAAGTTAGGATTCGTTTATTAGGAGAGTTATATTTGAGAAGTTTTATAATTTGATAGTAGAAGTGGGAGTTAATGTCGTAGTCTTCTCCGCGAAGCGGAGCAACGGGTCTGGGCGGAGCCCAGCCGCCGGAGGCATGAGAGGAAGTATTAGTGCGGCGTTTGAGCCGCTTTTGAGAGTTGAAATATTCAGTAAGGACAGTTCGAGACGGTAGTAAAGAGAAGTTAATATCCATATCCAAGGAGAGGGTCAAAAAAAATGTCAAATGGATATCCCAGTCGTTGGCATGAAATTTATACAAAGTTAGAAACTAACCCTGATGAATTGGAGATTTGGGAGGACTTGGTGGATTATGTGGAGTCGGACAAATTTGGACTCAGTAAAGGATCAGATGAAACGGTTGTAAAGCTGTTTAGATTTACTTTTGATGGTTTGTTAGAAAAGTATCCATTATTATTTGGATACTGGGTTAGATACTCAAATGTGGAATTTCAATTGGGTAATACTGAGTTGGCTTTAAAGGTTTTTGAAAGAGGCGTCAGTGCTTGTCCATATAGTGTTGATTTATGGGTTGAATATTGTCAATTTTGTATTGAAATATATGTTCGTGATCCTAGCAGAGTAAGATTGATATTTGAAAGGGCGATTGAATTGGTTGGTGGTCATTTTTTGAGTCATTCTTTATGGGATTTGTATCTCAACTATGAGGAGAAGATTATGGAATCTCCAAAGGAGTTGATTTATAAGATTCTTGGTCATATTGTTAGTTTGCCTATTCATCAATATTCGAAATATTTTGCTAGGTATAGGGGGTTGACGCCAAATGTTTCTGTTGAATTAACAGCTCCAAAGGAGGTGATTGAACAGTATAAAGCAGAATATGAGATTGAATTAGAGGAAGAAAGTAGTACCCTTAGAGAGGTAGGAGGGGAGGGAGGAGCTATGGATGAGGATGTTGATTTATATGGAGATGAAGGCTCTGGTGATAGTGGTAATTTGCCACGTCCTACCGGTCCAGCTGCTGATAGAAAACCGGTTTCTTATTTGAAAACTCCTGAAGCTGATCTCCGGATTCGTATTGGAGATTATCAACGTGAGCTATATAGAAAAACTCAGGTTGAAGTCACGAAGAGATTTCAGTATGAGTCTCAGATAAATAGACATTACTTCCATATTGCTTATCTAGATGAGGCGCAGCGTGTTAATTGGAATAATTATCTTAATTTTGAAGAAGCTGAAGGTGATGATGAGAAGATTATCTTATTATACGAACGAGCATTAATTCCGGCAGGACATAGTGAAACATTGTGGTTTCGATATGTTCGATGGTTAATTGGGAAATCAAAAGTTAATGATGCAATTAATGTCCTTCATCGTGCTTGTATGATTGTTCCAATTGGAAGACCAGAAATTAGGTATTATTTCGCTACTCTATTATCATCGAATGGTTTATATTTTGAAGCAAGAATTATGCTCGAATCAATCCTACAAAATCTTCCTTCAAGTATAAAAGCGAGTAATTTATTGACTAGCATAATAATTAAATCAGAAGGGGTGGATAAAGCAATTGAATATTTGAACCACCTTTTGGAACCTATTGACAGTACCATTGATATCAACTACCAGGTAGAGTTAATCAAACAGTTAACTGATCTTTACAGCAAAACCGGACGCATAGCTGAATCAAGATTACTATTTGAGAAATATTCAACTATTTACTCTCAATCCACGGAATTTTGGAAGTATTATCTTGAATTTGAGATCTCACATTCAGCTGACACTGATTTCCCTTCAACTATTCTTTTGAGCATTCAGACAAGTGGTTTAGATAAATCTCAAATCAAACCACTCACCCAAATATACATGGCATACCTTTTAAATTCATGTACAAAAACTTCGGCTGTTTCAGAATTTATCCGATTAGATCGTAGTATTTCAAAATTAGCTTAATGTCCTTATTTTATTAATTTGTATTATATTTCGTAATGTTCATCCACACCTTTATTTATATACAATAATTGATTACATCAATTCTTAAACTCCATTACAATCATAATAGTTGTAGATATTATCCAGAAACTTATCGTACAAAGTCCTATTGCTCTGGACATTCTCCAATTATTCAATGGAACAACTATTAATAAGAAAAAGGATGTGAATAATAATGTTACTCCAGAAACCACCAACGTAGACGATACTTCTATGCTATACGACCCTCCTCTTCCCAAATCAGGTCGTAAATTACTTGGTCCGAGCATAACTACTAAACATGACATACCAATACCAACAAGGATATTTAACAATGGACTACCAAAGCAAGCGGCCAATGCCATTGTTGGAAATCCTAATCGTGCTAATGTAATATCAGTAATCAAATCTCCTAATGAGTTTCCAATTGCAAAGACTGTTAATCCAAGAATTGCTTCAGATACGTTGAATATAATTCCAAGTGCTTTTAAAACCGCCACAACTTCTGAAGCAATTGTGGCTATCCATACAATTACTACTGAAAATCCGACAAATGATATAAGAGGTAGAGTATGTTTATTAATCATAACAATGAATAAGCAGCCGAGAAGTAATATACTTGATAAACAACACAAACTAAACAGCTTCATGTTGAACTCACCAAACACACAAAATGTAAATGCAAATGGTGATAATAAGCATTGAATTATTAACAACCAAAAGGGAGATTGAGCACATTCAGATTCATCTTCAACTTCAGCTTCATCAGTCAGACGACTGGGATGAATAGGTGGTGTATCTGGAGTGAATATATCTTCAATATTCTCCTTTGTTCCAGTGCTTTCAAAGATGGGTACTGTGCAGGTGAGAATAAGGATTGATGGAACTGCTAATATACTAGAAATGGCATTATACCAAATTTTCGAAGGAAGATTTACTAATGAAGGGAACAAAACTCTAAATACTTCAGATTGTTCAGCAGCCAGTTCATCTTTATAGTTATATAATTGTTCAATTTCTTCGATTACCTCAGCACCAGCCGGTTCAGAGGGTACGAGTGGTGAAGTAGTAGAGATAGTTAAAGTAGGTCTAATTGGGGTAGTGGTGGTGGTTGGAGATGATTCAATGGATGCAGTTGCTTCTACATCATGCTGGGTAATTAATAGACTTGGAATGCTAGCCTTTACAGTTGGTGTAGTTGGCGATATAGGGACGTACGGTGCCGACAAAGCTCGTAAAGATAATCTAGGTGGTGGAGGGGTGTTTATTCTATCATAGCTGGCTGTTCTTTGATTCTCCAGTAATCCTTCTCTTCCTTCAGATAGTAAATGTAATTGTCTATGACTGGATATTCTGGAAGCGATGTTATGGAATTCAACAGCACTAATTACTGATGATCTTACTGGAGGTATCGGGGATGGAGAACGAGATCTAGAACGAACTGATGGATGACGACTATCTGGAGATGATCGACGAGATGAATGGCGAGAAGAAGCAAGAAGACGACGGTAAGTCCTGTCATCAGGGTTAATATTTTCCTCGTCCATTGTATGATAATGAGGTTGTTTTCTTCTATTTATTCTCATAATTCTGGTAATTTCACTAAGTTCATTGCCCTCTTCTTCATCTTGTTCTTCCTCCTCTTCATATATGGAGTGGGTTATGGAAGACACGGGACTAGGTGATCTTCTTCGTAACTCAGTTGGAGATGTTAATTCATTTTCGGAGTTGCGAATAACTAAATACTCAAGACTAGGTCTTGGCTGACGTTGCTCTTCTTCAGTTTCGACTTCGTCTTCAGTTATACTTTCTATTCTCCTACTTTGTCTAGATCGAATTGAACAGTTATCCTCGGTAAGACGTCTTTGTTTTCGAGCATTATGTCTCATCTGCCAATAAACAACTAGAGCTCCATAAACTACGTATAGGAATAACATCACAAAACACTCCCATGGTAGAAGAATTCCATCTGAAATAAAATATAATGAAAATGAAAGAGCAATTGTGAAAAAAGTCATATCTCTTACAAATGGTGCACGAGAAACTCTAAATGGGTTTATAACTGCCATTGAACCAGCAACAACGGCAATGATGAAAGTAGCAGCACCAATTAATTCCCCCACAGCCAGGGAGCCAGATCCTATTTTCACCGCAGCATAAGTACTGAACATATCAGGAGCACCATTACCGAATGCAAGGAAAGTAACACCCACTACTGATTCAGCCAATCCCAACATATTTGCCATGGTTGACAAATTTGGACATAGGAAATCATAGGCAGCGATTCCAATGGTCATAAATAAAATACATAGCCAAAGGATTATTATTGATAATGACCAACTTTTGGATATAGCAGAGCTATCAATACCTCCATCGGAGCAATAATAAAAAGATAAATAGTCTATTAATCCGAAATTTTCCAAATCACAATTGTCTTTAATATACTGACATTTATTTATAGCAAAGCGAACATTTTCACATGGATAGGAAGTAGAATCAGCTAATGACGTTGGTAAGAAGAGCAAGATAAATAATGGAATTAATGGGAATATCCGACGATTCATGTTGAAGGAAAGGAAATATATTATTAAAAATAACAATCCATTATCTGATTTCTAAACTTTTAAAATAAATTTAACATCTTAAAAATTAATTGTTTTGTTCGATGTTTGAAAATTAACCAACTATATAAACATACAATGCATGTGCTTATCGAGATATGATGAGCGGCGGAAGGCGAATAGTTTAGATAGTGATAGTCATAGTGGGGTGAGATTGAGCAGACCTAAATGGCTGTGCTAGCGGACTTAGATGACAGACTTAAATAGCTGACTTATATGACTGACTTAAGGCAGTGTTAAATAGCAGTCTTATAACAGATATACAAGATATAGGAAAATATTAGTGGGGTTTTGATAATTGATCAAAACTAATAAATAATTAACTCATAAAAACGCTTTTGTAGCGAGG
The DNA here is from genome assembly GCA_030575175.1 of Sugiyamaella novakii. Lineage (NCBI taxonomy): Eukaryota > Fungi > Ascomycota > Dipodascomycetes > Dipodascales > Trichomonascaceae > Sugiyamaella > Sugiyamaella novakii. The sequence goes on from JAJMIH010000024.1 coordinate 149,901, forward strand.
TTAAAACGGTGTTAAGCCAATATTTGTGTTGATTTATAAACAGGATTTTTAATCTACGATTTAATTCTTGGCATAATAACTATAAGATAGATTAACGAAAAAACTCCCTTAAATTTATATGTTTTTTTTGAAAGATCATAACGAACAATAATTTGTATAATATAATACAAGATATATAATCAATCTATCGGTATACACTTTTTGTTAAAATATCACACGATTAAGCTACTAATAAAAGCATTGTACATTTTATCAGCAAGCTAAGAATATAAGTTCAACCCTAATCCTGTTTAATATTAAGTATTCTGAGATATTCGGGCAAGGTGATAATAATAATGTTTGGGTTGCAAGAAGTCATTGTGAAGTTCTCCGTTCTCCGTTCGATATCGATGTCGGAAATTCACCTCCAACCTCCGCCTAACTCCGTGCATATCTGTCGACCTCCTTATTTATCTCTCCGCTCACCGCCTGTCACAATCTACCTCCATGTCAAGTTCCATAACCAACTAGTATCTGTTGATCTGAGTCCTCCTACAGGGATTACACGACTCTCTTACAATCAACCCCTTGCTCATTGAGTGATCTGTGCGGCGATTGAAACTGAAACTCATATATTGCTTTTTACTTCACATAAATTTAAGACATAATCTTCTATTATATTCATTTTATTATTCTGATAGATATATCTCAATATCCATATTCATCTTCTCTTCATCAACATCAAATTACTAAATAAAATAGAAATCCTTCTTATCATCCTAGCAAAATAATGTCTAACGCCAAGCACCCCATTCGTTCGCCCGCTTGAATACTCGGATCAGCTTTTACTGACTGTCTTGCCTAATCAACATCACCGCAGTATGTCAAATCACACTTTAAATTATCCCTGTTTTAGTACTTACCCTACTGATTATCCTCACCTATCGCCTTGCCAAACCTCTAGCACTATCCTTGTTGCAACCTAAGTAGAAGCTATGACCGGTTTAGTCTTTGAGCCCGCGTGCAGCAGCGCGCAGCATCTTCAATCTTGAGTTATACTCGTTTATCGCAGCCAGATTTAAACTTAAAAACGTGCAGCGAGATTTTGACAATCCCTGAAACAACCAATAATTACAACAATATAAAGAGTGATTTCTGACGCGACCTTTGAAAAATATATTAATTTTTCAATTTTTTTATCTTCTATACCCCAGATTTATTTTAATACTCTGAATATTTTCAAGTTAAGTGATAATATTTTCTATTTTTATTACAAATAAGGTGCTATAATTTGATAATATATTAATATTCCATATTAATTTATATTCATAATGCATCAACCATCAAGAAGAAGAAAAACTTACTTAATAGCTAGTGGCTTGCTATTAATTGCTACTTTCTCCCTTTTATCATTCTCTCATTTATTTGGTTTGGAAGGTGAAGGTGGTGGTATTGGTGGCATTAGCCTGGACAAATTATCTTCACATTTTCAAGGATCTCGTCCACCTTATCCTGATGATAAACATCCTCCACCCCATGACGATAAACATTCTCCACACCATGACGATAAACATAAAATTCATGAAGAAGAAGAACCTTCCATTGGTAATGGATTAACTGAACAAGATTTTAATCCCAACCACAACGCGTATTCAAACTTTGATAACCTTAATCGTTATGAAAGTGTTGATTCCTGGAGATCTTTAGATTCTTTTACTCCTACATTTCCACCAGCAAAAGATAGTCGACCAAAAGTTCCTCACTGGTCAAAATATGCTACAAAAGGCGAATATCTTAAACAACCATTAGTTGCTGATTATGCTGACGGAGCTGAAAACATATTCTTGATGATTAAAACTGGTGGTGATGTTTTATGGAATCGATTGCCTATTCATTTAGTTACTACTTTAACTAGAGTACCAAACTTCGCTCTTTATGCTGATAAGCCTGGTTCAGTTGGTGGTTATGAAGTAATCGATATTTTAGCAAATGTTACTGACGAAACTTTACAATCACCAGCATTTGATAAATATAGAAAAATGAAGTATCTTCATAATCAACACAATATTATAGATGCTTCTCAAGTTAAAATTGACGGTGGTTGGGAACTTGATAAATTTAAAAACATCCCCATGTTACAACATGCTTACTCAGTATCTCCTAAATCCGATTGGTTTGTATTTATGGATGCTGATTCTTTTATTATGATGGATGTTATGACAAAGTGGCTAAAAACTATAAATCCAAACGAAGTATTGTATATGGGATCTGCTGCTATGTATGGCGATTTACCATTTGCTCATGGTGGAAGTGTTGTTGTTCTTTCTAGAAAGGCATTGGAAGAGACTGTTGGCAGTCATCCTGAATATGTTCAAGAATATGAGAAAAAGGCATTTAGTAACTGTTGTGGTGATGTTTTAGTTGGACAAATGTTGCAAGAGAAATTAAAAAAATATATTTCTACTGGTCCACGATACCCATGGGTTCATTATAGATTTCAAGGAAATTCGTTTTACGATGCTTATGTTAGTAAGGATAATTGGTGTGAACAAATTCAAACTTTCCATCATCTGACTGCTCATGAAATTGAAATTCTTTATGAATATGAAAGGTTGAGAGGTCCCAATCGTGATAGCCTTACTTATTATGATATCTATAGAGACTTTTACCTCCCTTATATTGATGAGAAGATGGAGCATTGGAACAATTTAGCTAGTGCTGTTGAATGGACAAAGGAAAAGGCAGAAAAGATGACTACCAAAGAAGGAGTTATTCCTTATGAAAGTTTTGAAAGTTGTAAAATTGCTTGCGAAGCGACTGACTGGTGTGTTTCATTTCGACATATTCCTGATAAGCAATATTGTGGATTAAGTGGTTCCATTCAATTAGGAAAACCAATTCTTGATTGGCCTGATAAAGAAAAGGACAAGAATAAGAATACTGATAAGGATAAGGATGAATATCATGATATTACATCAGGATTTTTAATTAAAAGAATTCGTGATTTCCGCAAAGATCGAGAATGTGATATTTTGCATGGGTCTGGTAAAGAAGAACATCCTGATGGAGGTGAGAATGATTTTTATGAAGGTTGGTTTTTACGTAGAACAAAGAAAGAAGAAGAAAAGAGAGTGAAAGCCAAGTTGGAGCATAAAATAGAGGATAAGAAAGATCATGAAGAGCAAAAGGTTGAAACTAAGGAGGAAACTAAGGAGGAACATAAGGAGGAGCAGAAAGATGCTAAGGGTGATAAGGACCAACCTTTTACTAAAATTGACGACGACTCGAAAGATAATTCCAAAGACACTAAAGACGATTCCAAAAGGAACTAAAGCATCAAATTCCATGAAAACATAATAAGCAGACAGACCTTGCAGTTATAAGTAGGAATAATATTTTATGATATATATTTAATTAGCTAGAAAAAATGAAGTTATATCTTATAGGGGTTAGTGATAAGAAGGGTAAGATAGATCCTCAACTCGTACGTAATATTCCTGCCTAAATAACTCAAATTAAACAACCAACAATTATTTTGGAAAGTTTAGTCGATGACTTGAGTCACGTGATGCAGATTCCACTCCTTATGTTACTTCATATCTTGCTTTGCCTTTAACAACATTCGAACACAACTCATCAACCATCACCTCACTATCAATCATCGTAATCGTGATTAAAACAAACTTCATATGGGAGGAATCCTTGTGGTAGTTGGGAGTAATATCCCAGTAGGATATACTGTACCCAGTTTCCCATCATTATATTTCCCATTTGCAAGTGATAATCAGTTTCAATTATCATATTTATATTACACATACGATATATGGAGGTTCACATTATTTTGGACTTTAATATTCACATTATCATTTCATATGTGTTCAGCGGTGATTGCTGCAGTATTTCATCGTAAATTTGTAGAAGGGGTTTGGATTATTTTTGTTTATACTATGTGGGCGGGAGTTCAAGGGTTCATTTCAGGAAGTGTTACGGGATTAATGTTAGCAGCTGTATACCGGGCGGGAATGTTTGGCATGACTACGTGGATGCCATTAATTTGGGCATTAATTCAGGTTTTGTATATGGTTATATCGTCGTATTCAATGATGTCTACAACTTTATGAGTATTATTTATTAAAATATATTTATTATCGCTAATACTAATTTACTAAGTTTTATGAGGTATATATGGATAGTATTAGAATACATATTTGTTATATCAGTTCATGGCTTAAATGATAATCTTCAGTTTCACTTTGACATTATAGAGGTGTTGTCTCATCAACAATGCCTACCTTATATATTTATTGTATTAAATATTATATTACTTTGCTTAAATATTAATTTATTAGTTAATTTGACATTAATGAGAGGAAAAACAAATCTAATTATGAAATAAAAGTTGCTTCACTAAAAGCATCACCTTCCTCTTCAAACTCTTCACCATCAATATTAAGCTTAATTTTAAGCTTATTGCTATATTGATAAATATATGGCCTAGCACCAGAAACTCCAGATACTACTTTTTTAACAAAACTAGGAATTTCAGCCATAACATCAATTCTATCAACTAGTTTATCAAGAGATCCCCAAACAACAGCACTAACAGGTGGTTCCTTAGCAACTTCTTCATCGGAAGTTTCAATTTTTGGACCAGATAATTTAAATTCAATTTTATGAGGAGCAGGCCATCCAACTTCATCAATTTCCGATTCTTGATGTTCAACTTCACATCCAACTGCGGTAGCTATAAGCTTATTATCCTTAACAATACCACCTACCGAAGCAATCTGATCACCATAAGAAGGAGGAGTAGTAAATTGCATGATAACTGCCGAAATAGTAGGACCTTGAAAATTCAAAAAATTCCATCTTGCAGCAGCATGATGAGGTTTCATACCTTGAAGAGCCATTACATACATAGCAGATCCTTTAACTGGAATTTCAAGTAACTCCTTATCCTTATCCTCACTATCTTCACTACCATTGACAATAATCTTACCCTCAGCAACAGCTCTGGGCCAAAATGAATGTTTCATTGAACCCCATGGATTCTCTAAATCTTCTCCATAAATACTGGTACCATCAGTACCAATTTTAAATCCGTCACTAACTCTTTTAATCTTTAACTCAACTAATGATTCTTCAGTAACTACAGATGTTATAGTATACTCAGTTTCATCTTCATTCAAAGTAATACTCAAACCATCTGCAGTAAATGTCGTTCCCTTTGCAACGAAATTTTCCAAATGAGTTGAAGTCCAAATCTTAAAATCAGGTCTACTATCATTTACCACTAAACAAGTGAATTGAGCAGTGAAATGTATTCCAACTGGATTAGAATGAATTACTTGAACAAATCCATAATATCCCGACTCAGCACGAAAATAAAAAGTCTGAGTTTCAACATTTGAAGAATATGGAGCTTTCCAAGAAAGATCTTCCTTTGTCAATTTACCGTAAGGATTCTTTCCTTCGACAGTTTTATCGATTGCTCGAAATGCTTCCGCCCCATAAATTGGTTCTGCTGCTCCAGTGATGGCAGATACACTTGATACGATGTTAGCTTTTGCCTCCGGCGGCTGGGCTCTGCCCAGACCCGTAGTTCCGCTCCGCGGAGAGGTTAAGAGAATCGATCTAAACATACCTTCCTTGAACCCACTTTAACATATTTTCTGATCTGTAGGTCTAATGCTTGCACTCTAAAACTTGTCGGTCCTAAAACCCGCTCTGTTAACATACATTCCTAGTCCGCAATACCTCACTCAACTCACTCTTCGCTGAAATCTAACAAACGCAAAACCAAATTTGAAGTTAATTTGAAAATCTTGTTACAAACGCAAGTTCCAAAAAAAATAAATACAACTTTGGCAGGCAAAAATACACAGGAGGCACAACATACGTTATGATCACGGTTGTGAGATGCCCACCAGCAAACGGGAGTTATGGCCGACATAACCGGCGGCAGCTCTAACCGTCTATTTCTATAGCGGGAGTTTCCGGTCGATCCCTGCCGAGTTCGATGCATAAGCAAAAGTCCCAATGGCCCGGTTGTTGATTTACTAGGTAAACAAAAGGAGTCAAGGGATGAGCAATCTAAGAGGTAGCGGATTGAGAGGTGTGTTGGTTCGAAAGTGAAATTAAATAAAAGAGTCTGTCTTGATATTTTATAATCAGAATGTAAGCCGACTGACTAGGGGTTGAGCAACAGTCGAATCATTTATGCAGGAGAAAAGTTGAAGTAGCCGATGTCATGCAGCAAACGAAGATGTTGGGAAAAAATTCAGGGGTACGAAATTTGCACTCCGCGAAGCGGAGCTACGGGTCTGGGCAGAGCCCAGCCGCCGGAGGCAAGAAGAAAGAAGTAAATTAATGGTACTTTTATTTTAGAGCCATGCAATGTATATATCCCTATAAGAAAATAATGAAATAAAAAATGAGGTGTGTTAAATAAGAATTGATGATGCTTTTTACAATTGAGGACCAGCAGCAATGACTTCTTGAGTAGCACCAGATTTGTAAATATCGAAGTTCTTTTGGAAGAGAGCACCGAGCTTGCCAACTTCAGTAAGGAAATCAGCTTTTCCACGTTTCCAGGACTTGGCAGGGTTGAGGATTTCAGCAGGGACATTTGGGACAGCCTTGGGGATTTGGAATCCGAAAACATCGAAAGTTTCATATTCAGCCTTGGCAAGTTCACCGGAGTGAATGGAGTCAAGAATAGCACGAGTGTATTTGAGAGGACATCTCTTACCACCAGCACTGACAGAAGCACCAGTCCAACCAGTGTTAAGCAACCAAGCGTTGGCCTTGTGTTCGGTGATTTTATCAGAAAGCATTTGAGCATATTGCATTGGGTGAAGGACAAGGAAAGGTTGTCCGAAACAAGCAGAGAAAGTAGCTTCTGGTTCAGTAACACCTTCTTCGGTACCAGCCATCTTAGAGGTGTAACCAGAAATGAAATGATACATAACTTGTTCGTTGGTAAGTTTAGAGATAGGAGGAATAACACCACGAGCATCACAAGTCAAAAGAATGATATTGGTTGGATGATTAGGAGTCAAACATGGAACCTTAGCATTAGGAATATATTCAATGGGGTAAGAACATCTAGTATTCTCGGTGAGAGTGGTATCTTCATAATCGACAACACGGGTTTCAGGATTGAAAACAACATTTTCCAAAACGGAACCAAATTTGATAGAATTGAAAATATCAGGTTCTTTTTCAGCAGTTAAACCAACACATTTAGCATAACAACCACCTTCAATGTTGAAAACACCATCATCAGACCAACAGTGTTCATCATCACCAATCAATAAACGATTAGGATCGGCAGATAAAGTAGTCTTACCAGTACCGGATAAACCAAAGAAAACAGTGACATCACCAGTTTCAGGACCTTCATTAGCAGATGAATGTAAAGTAAGAACATTATGTCTAACAGGCATAAGATAAAACATAACAGTGAAAATACCTTTTTTCATTTCACCAGCATATTCAGTACCAAGAATAAGCATTTCCATTTCTTTGAAATTAATATCAACTGAAGTATTACTGGTCATACCAGAAGTATAACGATTAGCAGGGAAAGCACCGGCATTGTAAATGGTGAAATCAGGTTTTCCGAAATCAGCCAATTCTTCTTCAGTAGGACGAATCAACATATTTCTCATGAATAGAGCATGATAAGCACGAGCACAAACAACACGAACCTTGATTCTGTATTTAGGATCCCAACCAGCATAAGCATCAACAACATAAATTCTAGAACGAGTATTAAGATAATCAATAGCACGTTCACGGTTAATTAACCAAGAATTTTCACTTAATTTTTTATTAACAGGACCCCACCAGATTTTATCGGAAGAAGATTCTTCATCAACGATACGTTTATCTTTTGGAGAACGGCCAGTTTTCTTACCAGAAGAAGCGACGAGAGCACCAGTAGAATTAATAGCAGAACCAGATTCATAAACAAGAGCATCTTCATAAAGAGAAGCTACTGATGGGTTGTGTTGGATATGAACTCTAGTATAATCAATATTAGCAGTTTCATAAATTTCCTCTTCGAACTCAGTATGTTCAGGATTTGGTTCTACACCCTTTGGGTGGAGTTTAGTAACATTAACAGCAGGAGTCATTGTAATAATTAATAAATAATTTCTAGTTTATGACTTGAATTTATTCAATTTTGTTGATCCAGAAAATATTAATATTTGAATTGAGAGGGAAATCATTGAATATTTATATTAATTCTATCTATCAGTCTAACTTGCTATAAACTAAGTTAATCGCCAGGAAATTAATAAAATTGATCATTCTCCACCCCTCACCAGGCTATACTATTAATCGTTATCGCATTATCGCGTGCCCCGGTTTTCGGAAGGATTTCTGTAAATGTTAATAATGATGTCGATCGAAGGACACATTCGGAAGAAGACGGGGGAGCGGTTAGGAGTCGGGTGAGAGTGGGATGGGAGTGGGATGGGAGGTGGGATAGGGTTGAAGAGGCTGGATAAGGGAAGGCTGAGAAGAGAAAGGGAGATGAGGTAAAACGTGGGGTAGAGTGCGATAAGGAGATAAGGGTGTAAGACGGGTGGTGAAAAAGGATTGAGTGATTGTGGTTTTTTGGAGTTTCTTGGTTGAGTTCAGTTGGGTTTGCACCGGGATAGATTATTGGAGCCGGATGAGTGATTTTTTCAATTTCAAGTTTCTTTTCCAAGTTTCTTTTCCAAGTTTCTTTTGTGTAATAAGCGACGAGGGATTTCATAGGATGGTGGTGCGGCGTTAGGCACGAGAATAGATCGGAAGAGAAAAATAAACTTAGACATAGTAGAGGAGGAGCGGGAATAGGGAAGGAGAAGTAGACGAGAGAACGCGCGGTAAGGAAAGCGTGAGGTTTAGTGTGAGAAGCTCGCGGAGCGAGCACAACGGGTCCGGGCAGAGCCCGGCCGCCGGAGGCATGATATGGGGAGTATTAGCAGGGAGGGAGGGGTGAAATGCGGAAAGTGTCCTGAGGAAGCACTTAGGAGTTGACTTACGATAGCGTGGGTAAATTGAGTTATATTTTAGTTATTATGAGAAGTCCGGGCGGTTATCGGTTAAGTGTTTACATATCAAGTTTACATAAAAATATGTAATGGCTGTATATGTCTGATGCGGCTGATTTAATATGTATATATCCGAATAAGGTAATGGAGCCAGAATTTCATATGTATAGAAATGTATAGAAGAAACGAGGGGTGTAGAGTTAAGTGGAGGAGGGGTATTAGTTAAAGATTTAGAAAGATCGATCCGATTGATATCGGAATGTTCCGAGATATGGGCAATTGAAATGGTATATGAAGTTTCATCGGGCGAATACCTAAACATTCAGCCTCATCTGTACCCCACTAAAACTAGCTTAGGGTCTATTCTTCTTTGCAGTGACCGACTTTCGGGAATTTGACCAATCAGGTGTAAATAATGAATAGTTCAGTTATTAGTGGGTCCCTCGTGGGGGTGATCAACTAAACGAAAATGGCGTAGACTGTTCGTAAAGATTGAGATTGATCCTGAACATTTTCGTAACTACGGCATGCGGAGCCGAGTTCGGCTAAGTTCCCGGAGACGATAACGATAACGTGATAGATAAGATGTAAGGAGGATAAGGGTTAATCCGGGATAATGATGTACGAGTGAAAGGGTCTAAAGGGTCTGTCTACTCGGGTGATTTTAAGAATTTAGTAAGGAATATTCGGTATTATGGGGAGAGCAGATGTAGAGATGAGTTATTGAAAGGGTTGGGGCTAGTGTCCTAGATGAAATCGAATGTTATAGCCAATATACGGGTGTTTACGGGATTTCAATGTAATATTATGAAGTGGAATCTTCTACAACTTGGACGGTATTATTCGCAAGGCTGATAGCTCCAATTCATAATAAAGTTAGCTCGTTAGTTCCGAATTCTGAGAGATAGTCACTCGAAGGCGTAGATTTTGGGAGGTGTATTCATGTAGTCTCAAAATCTTCCTGTTATTGAACAGTGATAGCTTCAGGAGTTACTAGGTTACTTCAGGAAGATATGAGTAGAGATGGTTCTGTTATCGTGCGGGTATTTCGCTGGAAATAAATGGCTGTGGGGGTAACATCGCTCAGGGTCCAGTTGTAAGAGCAGATAAATTTATTCGGCAGAGGGGAGATGATAATGTTGATTAGGAGACAATCAGTTGAATCTTCTGTTAAACCTGGATCACCATTTGATATTGAACGATATTGCTCGGTCAAGAGCTGCTTTGTTGGTGTTGGAACGGGTTGAGGTTAGTGAGTTGAGGACCCTGACGATCGTGACAATCAATGTGCGTTAATAACAACGGTTAATTTCTCCGCGGAGCGGAGCAACCGGTCTGGGCGGAGCCCAGCCGCCGGAGGCAAAAGACGGGGGAGATATGAGGTCATAATATACAATTAAATGGAAGGATGAAGAAATGAAAAAAACTAAATAGAAACAAAGTTATTTGAACCAGTAGCAGTAGAGAGCCACTGGCTAATTGTGCTGGAAGATAGAGAAGAGCCAAAGTCAGTAGAGTCATCTAATTGAATGATAGAGATGGATTGAGTTTCTCCTTTAAAGATTACAGCAGCTTTCATAGTGCCAGAAGTAGGTCTAGAGAAATAATTGGCAGAACCACCACCTCCTTGAGCACCTCCGCCATTTTGACCAGAGTGAAGATGATTGGTGAGGAAATTGTTACCAGAATTAAGTACTTCAAAGATATCAAATTCACCACATCCAGTGCTCCAACAAGAACAGGCTGCATTACCATATTGAAGAGTACGTGGGATTTGTGCATTGAGTAACCAAATAGCAGGCATATCAAAATTGATACCACTACCTCCTCCAGCAGAAGGCATTGAAAATTCAAAGACGAAGATTTTATCAGCTCCTCCAAATCCATGATAAGCTGGGATACCTGGGCGGTAGTAACCACAATCATTTCCACTACATTGATTGGAAGAGAATATGATAACTTCTTCGTTAGAATTGAGAACGGTATCTTGAAGAGTTTGAGGACTTGAAGCGCATGAAGCACCATCAGAACTAGCGTATGAAATGGAATTACCAAAATTAATGTCCCAAACACCAGAACCAGAACCTCCTTGATGATTCATAAAGGTAACACCGTTAGAGGTTGAAGAAGAAGCGTCATAGTATGCAACTTGAGACCAAGAGCCAGAACCAGAGGAACTTCCAGAGGGAGTAGGAGATGAGGAACTGGAGGAAGAGGAACTGGAAATGGAAGTTACAAAGGTACTTGAAGGAGGAGCGGATGAAGTGGATGAAGAAGGAGCTGATGATGAAATTGAAGTGGAAGTTGAAGTGGAAGTAGACGATGGAGGTGGTGGAGGAGTCCAAACCGAACTTGAGGTTGAACTTGAGATGGGGCTTGAGCTTGGACTTGAACTTAAAGCACCACTAGTTTCAATTGCCTCAAAATCATTACCACCCCAGATTGTCTTTGTAACGTGAACATATTCAGTCACATACGCTGGTTCACGTTTATGAAGATTATGAACATGATGACCATTTCTCTTTTCAATATTAACCTCATCTCTTTTTAAATTACTTCCACCAGGGACATAAACACCAAATTGTTTGATATTAATAGGTCCTCTGAAATGAATACTAACTTCCTCATCTAAAGGAGATAAACTTCCAGAAAATGAATATGGAGTAGAACTACAAGTACCATCTTGGTTAAAAGAAGTTACTTTATTGTAAGTACCTTGATAACCAACATTTTGATAAACAAGTTCTTGAACTTGAGAGCAATAATAATTGCCAGCGATATTTTGACAATTTTGGGCAGTAATTGCTGTTGCTAACAGAGCAGCAATAGCTGTACATGTAAATTTCATTATGAGGTTCTGATACAAACTAGCAATCAAATTCAGAAATTAAAACCCAATGAACCAGCACAAGGAATTAATGAATTGAAATATCAAAAGTTAAGAATTAACAGTTAAGAGTCAAATCAATTTTTATTGTTGCAACGTGATGTGTATTATTGGTGTCGAGTCGACCTATAAATTTAGCAGCAGGACGTAATAACACGTTAAGACTTGCAGTCGCAGTTGCAATCGCACTCAGTTGTAGATAAAAAAGGGGATGATAAGGGGTATAAGGGGTAACACCAAAACTATTCGAACCAGCAATAGTTTCTGTTCGATTATTATATTTTATTGAGTGTCAGTAACGAACGTCGGAGTAATATAGATTAAGAATTTGAATGAAAGACTAAGAAACGAAAAAATTTGTAAAAATGAGCGGACAAGCTATATAGGAATAGGGGGTTTCACAAGGAATGTGTATGTTGTTCTTAGTATTAAGTAAGGGGGTTCGTGCGGTATGTAGCCGCAGAACGGGTCCTTATGCATATTTATATATTTTTGTAGAAAAAGTAACGTTAGCAAGCAGGGGGATGTTTATTTGATCGTCAGTTGATCATTTGCGTCTGAGCGAAGGGTTCAGCCATTTTATTCTTTGTTTAAATAATGAAATATTGTTTAGTGGACTGATTGAAAGTAAGAGAGGGTGTTAGTGTAGTAAAGCGAGTAGTACGACATGTGCGGAATTGGTAGCGGATGATAGAGACGCTGGACGAGGAATACGGAGTAACGAAGCAGTATCTCATACCAATCCCAGTCTTTATTGCCACTTTACAGTTATATAACGTATATATGTATAACTTAATAAACGATGATGGTCAAAACTAAGTTCAATTATAATTTAATTTTCACATAACCTAACAATTTGTTATAATATAATATACGCTCAATTGGATGATCCATATGCGCTATCGTCGTTACTCGCTAATTACAATTCACCTCAATTTCCGCCTAACACGAGAATTCTATCAATATCAGCCAGCCTCTCTTATCAAACAATCACTTGCTACTAGCTTTTTTGGGATTTTTTTAATTTCAACAAATTACTCTTTAGGTTAGATTCAACGGTCGAAATTCTTTAAAGAATGGGGACTAGCCATCTTGATTAATGTTGTCTTCTTAATTTGGGTTAATGAGAATGTAAGGCTGAGAAGATGATAGACACAATCGTAGGTGATAAATTAATGATATTAGCTTGGCAATTGACAAAGAATTTTGAATTCTAGTTTTTGAATTCTAGTTGCCTTTTTGAATTGAGTTTTGGATTGCTATTGCTGGAAACGGTATGTATAACAAATTTCATCCTCGTTTCATTCTCGTTTCATCAACTGCATAACGTAACGAGACGAACGTAAGTCACTAGTTCATTTTTGTCACTGTACATAGCCAGCCATGTACGTTATATGCGAGATGGGAGTTTAAGGTTGGTGATTTGCAAAAGATCGAGGAGACATAACAGTGGCCCGGGCTTTGCAATTTAACGAGATACTTTGTAAAACAGCTCTTATGAAAGATTTGTTAGGCAAGGGTCGATGACGGCCCGTTTATCCGAAACCATCTGACACAATTGACCCATTGATCAACCAATCCTTCTGTGGCCAGCCGACCCACCGTTTCGGTTAGGAGAGTGGTTTTGTATGCATAAATTTGATACACATCCGTTTCGTATGAAACACAGTGGAGTGAATGACGTTGGTGTACGGAAAGAAAGGGCCATTATCCCTGATACTAAAGTTGAATCTACATTATAACCGCAGTGAGTTTTAGTCACCAGCATGTCACGAGATGGCAGTTGGACATTCTTCGCTTGCCAAGTACTAAGCCTGAATCGGGGTAAATGTTTGCCAAGTAAAATAGTGAGACTTTACCAGCAACAAAGAAGCGGCATTTACAACACTAGTATGTATGTATGTTACTTGATATGTAGTGATTATAGAGTGTATTATGAGTGAAGACTGTAGTGTACAATACACACCATATTTAGTTGGTGTACTCAAAGTAGAATTATGAAAGGATATTTTGAAAAGTCATTTAAGTTGAATCAAGCATACAAAAAACAGTATAGTACAGTTAATAGTAATTAATAAATGCCTCACTCACTAAACATTCTATCAATATACGCTTAAATTCAACTAGAGATTAATATATGAGACATTGCTTGCTATTAGCAATGTTTTGATTCCTCCACATTCCTTTAGAGGCTAGTAGGTTGGTAAATAGAGAAACCGAACTCTTTTCTACTGTGCGTTATGGTTTTAGATGCACCAGGATAGTCAGTGAAAAGACTGTCCAAATGAGCAACCATAACAACCATCAGAAGAAATATGGTTAGACTATTGTCGTTGACAGATGGTATTTATTTTTGCTATTTTAAAATTACATCTTTTTAGTTTTAGGGATCCTTTCATTCTTATAGCGATGTTAAAGATCAACAGGGGAATATATGCAAGATAGAGGTTTAGAGTGTGGTTACGGTTGGCATCCTAGAGATGGATGAATGCAGATTGAGCCAAACCCGAACCGGGTTATGAGACTTAGCAAAGTGTAGGGGTTATAGACAACCAGAAGTCAAAAGACGATTGGCTCTGGACGGGAGTTGAAAAGGATCTTCTGGCGGATGATTTCCACTACCGGGAGATTGAATGTAGAAGAAGCAGAGGAAGAGGAAGAGGAAGAGGTGTCAATTTTGGAGGACGAACTAGGACTATATTTGTTCAGCATCTTCACTACAGCCACTGGGTTTTTGAGAGGAACGATTTTACCTCGTAGCCGTTGATGATGACCGATTATTAGAGTGACATCTTTGGAATTTTCGGAGAATTCAAATTGACCGAGTCGATTTAGTCTTGTTTTATGAGAATTCGGATCGGATGACTGATGGTTCATATCCACATCCCCATCGTCTTCAAAATCGTTTGAATTTAAGTTTAGGCCTGAGTCGGTTAATGGGTTTGATCCTATGTGAATTGTGCCCTGAATTTCAATTAATGCGAGACCAGAGCGAGTTTGAAGGATGTCGGGAAAATGCAGTGGAGTAGTTGAAGAAGGGTTATAATCCAGTTTCGCGGATGGCATTGTTAGTTTTTGGTCAATTAAAGAATGATAGAAGGATTCAATTTAACGCGAGTAACGCGATGCTGCGATGCGATATTGGACTCCTACGCGTAGTTGCAGTATCATGAGCACGTGACTAGGAGTATCTTTCATCAGGCTTTCGGGATCTCTTTCCTCCAACGGTCGTGCGGGTTCAGGTAGAACCCCAGCCCTTTGACTTCGTATATTCATAGATCTAGAATTGCGGGAGATCCATCGTCCCTCCACGGAGCGGAACTACGGGTCGGGGCAGGGCCCGGCCGCCAGAGGCAGAACAGAGGAGGAACATTGCGGCGTGTGGGGCGCGAGAATACGCCTCACACGCCGTACACCCTTCGTGTCATTTAAGAACACATTCGAAACTCTTGCTTGACAAAATCAAAATCAACCCTTTGTGAAAGCTCCACGAGTCATAATTTCAATTACAATCAAATAAGCTTTTTCTCCCGAAGATCTATATCATAATCAAAAATGGCTTCTGATGGACTTGAAAAGATCACTGAAGTTCCTGTTGAATTTGTCAAGGAAGGAACTACTTTTATCAATAAATGTACCAAACCTGATCAAAAGGGTGAGTAGAGTGGATGGAGATTGATTGAGGTAGGAATGGGAGAGTGAGGAGGAAGGAGTGAAAGTAGATAATGCCGGTATTTGCGCAGCCCATTTCTGAATATATCAGCTCAATCGGACATATTCAAAAGTTTCATATCAAATGCTCGCTCTGTTCTTCATATCAAGGCCGATATGCAAGAACTGATTATCGATTTCACGCTTGCCCTCATACCTCTCCTATCTTCTCCTATCTTCTACCACCTAAATTCTTCTCCATAATCACTATCTATTCTTGTTCCCTAACTAACCTCCTCTTTCCAGAATTTTTCAAGGTAGTCAGAGCTGTCGGTGCTGGTTTCCTCGTAATGGGTGCTATTGGATACTTTGTCAAATTAGTTCATATCCCTATTCGTCACTTGATTACCGTTTAAAAAGAATGACCATACTTCTTTCCAACCCATCTCTATCTAATGCTTGCGTAGGAATGTATTTTCGCCACCTAACTATTCTAACTCTTACCGTTCTCTCTACCTCCGGTGGCTGGGCTCTGCCCAGACCCGTAGCTTGCTCCGCTCGTTTATATCTCCATCTCTTCTTCTCTCATCTGATTTTCATCCAGTATGGCCCCACGATCCACCACGCACGGCTGAAAACTTTTCGCCTTTCTCGCTTCTCTCACTAATTATATACCTCTACCTCCGTTCCTCTATCTCTTCTTACCTCCGTAAACTTCCTCTCCACTGCTTATCTCCCCCGATATCCTCTCCTAATGGGTAACGCTATGTCCGCTAGCTTCGCCCCAGAATGTACAGAGGCTAAAAGAGCCTACGATAACTGCTTTAATGAGTGGTATAGCGAAAGTACGTAGACCGACCTCTAGCACTCAGTCCACCACGGTCCACCATTTTCTAACCAAATACTTCAAGAATTCTTAAAAGGAAAGTCAATCTCCAATGAATGCGAAGAAACTTGGCAACAGTATCAAGAATGTATAAATGTATGTTGGTCATTCGATTACCTCTGATCATTACCGTCTAACACAATTCAGGTCGCTTTACAGAAGAAAGGCATCAAGCCAATGCTGGACGATGCTCGTAAAGATGCTCCATTTGAAACTGGTGGAGCTCTGAACCAAGCGGAAGATAGTTCTAAGAAATGATTTCTCGGATTCCACTGTGCAGCGGCAATAGTGCAGTAGCCGCTATTTTATTTCCGCTCTATATCTATCTTTATATTTATATATATGTTATATTTCTGTACAATTTGTAAATAGTCATAATTAAGTTGATAATCTGCTGGTCAATGGTTCATTCCCTAGCTAGCTGTTAGCTGGATCATCAGCTATATTTCTGAGCATCATTCCAATATTTAAATTACCCGGCCTAATGTGAAATTTCACTTCACCACTTGATCCGGATCTGATGTTGAACGACCAGACTTGATCGATACTTCAATAGTCTCTTTTTGCAATGTTAAAATCGTTTTTCAAATCAAGGCCTGTGGGTTCACTTTTTTCCAATTTACTAAGGCCAGTGACAGCTCCAATAGCCTTCTCACCTTGGTTGGGAGTCCGAAGTCTCTCGCTGAAGACCCATAAAGGAGCTCTTAAGAGATGGAAAAAATTAGGCACTGGTGCTTTTAAAAGGGTATGTTTGGCCGGTTTGAGTTTTCAATCGACATACTAACTCTATCTAGCGTCAAGCTGGTCGTCGTCATGGTAATGTTGGTTGGTCAAGAAGCAAAGTTCTTGGACCGCTTAACTCAAGTGTCCCCGCTAAGAATGTCAATAGCCACAAGAAATTAAAAAGTTTGATGCCATATTAGAATTAGATCGGAGTTTTGTAAATAGCATTTTTAATATATGAATGAGAAGATTCCTCTATGGAGTAGAGCTACAGGTCTGGGCGGAGCCTAGCCGGAGGCAAGTGGAGGGCAAGAGTGAACGCAGCAGATTCCAGGAGTTCAAGAGTTATAGATTATCAAGCCCAGGCTTTGTAAACTGAGTGGAATTTGTCTAACTAAGAGTAGATACTGGCATATATATCCGGTCTTTGAGATCGCTTTTCCGTTTGTCAGGATGTTATTGGAAAAATCTTAGTGCTTAACGGCGTTACATCATTGACCGAGGCACAGCACCCTAGTATATTTTGAATATACTAGAATATTACCTCGAGGTTATATGAAATTATTCAAGCAATTTATTTAAGTATATAGCAATCAGATTAGAACCCTGTTTGCCTTCTCGCTAGAAGGAAAGACTTTGACGTGGTACTGTTGGTATGTTGGCTTGTATGTTGGCTTGTATGTTGGCTTGTATGTTGGCTTGTATGTTGGCCCTTTATATTAATTTGGGAATGAGAAACAAGAATGTGCTCCCAGTTGAATCACCGAGAGCTTGGCAGATAAGTTTCTGGAATTGGGGATATATAAAGAATTTGTATTCACTAAATGGTAACACGACAAATAGCTTATAGCGATACTGCGGTGATTGAGTTCGAATACTTTTCATTGACTTTGTACCTGTCTAGCAAGTCTATTCAGGAATGAAAGGTGCCATAGTTACTGAAGAATTGATGACGGATATAGTGGAAAAGTGCAAGTGGTGGATTTATTGAAGAACTTATGAACGGTAATTGAATGGTCATAATCAAAGGTAACAAATTGTGCATACCAAACGATATCAGGCACATCATCATCGATGAGCAAAAGACAACAATGGAGCTGGACAGAGTTCAATTTCCAGAGGAAGAGGAGTGAACTACTTATATAGCAATAATTGTATTAATAAACAAGAAGAATTCTTAGCATAAATAATAAGACAAACTAATGAAATTGCTAAACATGCTGCTGTTAGAAAATGGAGTCAGGGGGAAAATCATCAACCATATTTATTGATGCTTAACTTTAGAGGTGATTGTTGTTATTATATCTACATCTGAAACCCCAGTGACAGTCCATCTCATCACATTAATAATTAAACTCTCTCGCTGGACTTAAGTTAGTTTATCCGATTTATTGGAATCCTCGTGATCGAAGCTCCCTCTAGCCACGCATCGTGGGATCTATTAGACCGACGTACGATATCGAAAAAGGATCAATTTCATCTTCAGCGTTTTATTTTATGTGAGATAGTTTTGCTAACTGCGTTTGTCAATTTACCTCACTCTGGGTAACAGCTTCCATGTTATAACATTTTGTGTACCATGTAATGTTGGTAATCCCTGTTCATCCCAAATTACCCATACCCCGTGGGATATAAATAAGCAGCAATCTACCCCAACGAAAACAATGAAATCAGAGTCTCTTAAAAGGCTGATAGTAAATTTAGAACTTATCTTGCTATAATTGCTATAAATAAATTTGCTTTGATCATTTAGTTTATAGAATGTATGGTATGTCAGAGATATATCAGGCAGTCTCGAACTATTAATGTGCTGGTCAAACGTTATAGTGCCTAATCAGAGATGTGCAATGCTATCTAAAGTCTGCAGGCCAGTGAAGCTTCACGGCTCCACTCATAGCAATGGGACCAATTCTTCACAGCAACCACGAATATTGAACCGGTAAACCTCCCTGTTGGATATACAAACTGAGAGATAGAGACTAGAGCACAGCGTAGGTTTCGAGAAGGGAAGACTATGGATATTGACAATATATATAATACAATTCAGATGAATAGAGCAAGTCTAGTTACTCGCCGCAGACCCAATAATAATTAAATAAATTAAATCAAATTAACAATCATCTATACTACACTAATTTACGAACCCCATCTTTATATGAATAAGTTTCCCATTTACCAGAACTATTTCGAACTCTTTCACTACTGGGAAAGTAATGATAGTTTGTTTTAATCGAGCAGGCACATGGGAGATTGTCAAAAGTGACAATTCTTAATTTGACGTAAGTGTTATCAGGGATATTGGAAACAACTTCCCAAAACTTATCAAGAGTGGGGGTTGGCTCACCATTTACATCGGTAATAAAATATGTAGATGATATACCGTATTGATTAGCAGGTGATCCAGGGATAGAATAAACAACATATACATCAGATGGGGTTTTCTTTAATTGTTGTACAACAGCATGGTGAGGTTTATGTAATACAATTCCACACCATGATAATACCCTATCGGTAAGAAGGTCATCGGTAGCGACAGTAGATACCTTAACAGTCATTTCTTTACGATTACGAACAATGGTCACTTCGACTTCATCAGCATCTTGAGCAGCATTCAAATCAACAACATGGGTGACTAATTTACCATTAATGGCAAGAATAATATCACCTTCACGTAACGAATCAGCAGCTGATTGAGCTACTCGAATAATATTGAATAATTGATGTCGTTCGTTATTACTTTCTTCAACTTTACGAATCCATTCTTCACCAACTCCTCGGATACGAGCGTTAACAACTTGAACACCATTTACTTCAATATCCAGGAATCGCGGGTTAGGTCGTTTGCCAGCTCGAAGTTGATCAATAACATTCCTTATAAGAGTAATATCAAGAGCAAGACGATATTGACGATCACGACCATTGCCAGTACTATCACCTAAGAATGACATCCATAATGCACGAATAGTACCATCTTCATCAGCAAGAACGCCTGACCCACAATCCCCACTGAGAGGAGTATCAACAGCAACTGAATCTAAATTGGTAGCACGATATCTTGGTGAGACATCAGGTGAAAGTGGAATTACAACCGTACTAATATCGGTTACTCTAGTTTTTGTAGAAACAACTCGTAAGTTATGATTGTGACCAACGAAAACAACAGGAGTACCTTGTTTAAGTGGAGTATTACTTAATTTGGCAGACTCAATTGGAGAAATGACTAATGAAGGATCGTATTGAACAATTGCATAGTTATGTAAAGGATGCATGAAAACAACTTTACCTGGAACAATGACAGATTCTGCTACAGTAATGTGAATATCGACAAGATCATGAGGAACAGTGAAACGAGTAACAAGAACGTATCCTTTATCAGCATCGATCACTAATCCATATTCACTCATTGATGAATTATAATATCCTTCAATTCTGGAAGCCATACTTGTTGAGACTTTCACAAAACTTCTTATTAATTTGGAACATTGTTCATTTTCTAAGTGTAAATCAACAAATTTAGCCTTTTGTGGGAAGATAGGTTCAGCTGGTAAAGGGGAACCAAGCTCTTTAAAATCCCACAATCCAGTGACGTCATTACGAACTCCAATAGTCATGGCCTTATTCCAATGCCTATCAATATAAACAATTGAATAACGGATTGAATGAAGGTCTGTAACATGTCGATACCTAGCCGAAACTCTTTTTCCATCAGGAATAGATTTCATAACTTCAATAAAAGCATCAAGATCAGGGGTTTGTTGATCATCGATTTCTTCCAAGATCCAACCAGTTGAATCACCTCTTTCTGGTCGGAATGATCCACTAGCGTCTGAAACATAAACTCCACGTACAGGAATAGAATAAAGTCTTGCAATCTGATAAGAAAGATTATGGAAAACAGATCCATTCACTTCGACATATCTATCAGGAGTGATTGCATGAAGATCTCCAACAAGGATTTTGGAAGTAACATTCTTACCGCCTCTCTGAACAGTAACAGCAACTTCCTTACCGATAGATTCATCAAGAATCTCATCAATACGAGAGAATTTACTAATATGTTCATCATTAATTGAAATTAAACAATCCCCTTCTCTAATAAGACCATCAGATGGACCTTCAGGTAAAATTGTCTCTGCTACTAACAATCCAATAGCATCAGGGAATGCAACTCTAGCATGATTTTCTGCATCTTCAGTAAGTCCTAATCTTGAACATTCATCAAAAGGTTTCAAAAGCCACTGCGCTTGAATGGTACCTCTTGTAACTGGTTTGCCAGCTTGAATACATTCCAGAGCTCTTTTCCCCCTATATAATGGTAAAAAGAAATCTGTAGATGCATTAGTACTACCACCAGCTTGTAAAGCAACCACATTACCATCAATATTTACAACCGGAGAACCACTTGATCCGCCTGAAGTACTTGCAGCAGCTTGAATATATTCAGTATTGAAATCATTATAAGTTAAATCACCATAATCAGGAGCATTTCTATCCAATCTACTAATGAAACCAGCAAGAATACTTAACTTTTCACCAGCATCATTACCAACAACTCTTATTTCACAACCAACTTTAGCCAACTCAGGTTTTAATTGTAATGCTTGAACTTTCATATGTTTAATATGACTTGGATCAAATTTAAGAAATCCAAAGTCGTGAACTGGATCTCTATAAATTGGTTTTACATCACACTCCTCATGATTATCAAATACAGCATATCCAACAAATGGGCCCGATCCAACTACATGACGATTGGTCATAATAATACCTTGTTCAGCATCTACAACGAATCCTGTAGCTTCACTAACAAATGCACCTTCAGTATCAAAACAAGTAACATTAGCAAATTGAACAGAAACGACACTCTTAACAACTCTTTCCGTAGTATTTTGCCATTCAACTGATTCCATAACGGCTTCGGCAGAAGTAACTGCAGCAGTAGTAGAAGATGGAGGTAAAACTTCAGTCTTGACTAATTTTTTATCTTCGAGAATGAGACTACCATTATCATCACTTTCAATATCAGAATGTTCACTTTGAGAAAATTCTTCATTCATATCATCCATTGGCACATTAATAGAGGTACTGATTACTTGGTCTGAAGAGGCAACATTATCATTTACTCCAGCATCAATCGAATTAGAAGATTCTAATACATCAATAGATTCAATAGTAGTATTTGATTCAGGATCAGTACGAAATCTTTTGGAGGTATTCACAGTAGTTACAGTTGAATCAGATGAAACGTCAGATATTCCCGAAGATCGTCGTTTGTTAGACAACCTCGTTGATTTCTTACGAAGACCAGGACTAGCCATTATGAGAGTTGAAATATAACTTTTAGAATGAACTGGATAATGAACTTTTAAGAAGCTATTTAATAAAATACCGCCACACTGTAGACCTTTTGGAGGTAACAGAGATTTTCTGATTAAGGACAGAATATTGAAGATTGATTAAATATCGTAAGAGATGTTAGGAAAAATCGGAATTTTTTCTGGAATGAAATGTAAAGTTTTGTTTCTTTCTTTATTTTGGAATTAAGACATATGCAAAAAAAATGAAAGCCGAAAAACAAAAAATAAACAAAACAAAAGAAAAGAAAAAAGAACAAAACTTTTGTTAAAAAATCTTTTGAAATTTTAGTATAGTGTGGTGATGAGCTTCGAGGAGATGTGAAATTTCAAATCAACTTTTGCAGATCATCTCATTAGCCGTATGGTCGAGAGGGTAATGTAGAGAAAGTAGGGAATAGAAGGAAGATATTGGAGATTATTTTTTATTGCAAGTTAGGAAATTCGGCGTGGAACTGGTAATTTATTACAATATACATAAACAAAATTATTCTATAAGTCAAATACTGTATAATCGAGGAAAGTAAATGAACATACGTGCAGGGTCTGGGTTAGGTGATCCCTGAAAACCCTGCAGATGTCGATCAACTTAATACTGTTCAACGTTTGCCAAACTAATCCATGAATGATTCCCTTTCAAAGCTTCTTGAGAAATAGCATGAAGTTGATCTAACAAAGCAGGAACAAAAGTACCTGGCCCTTTAACAGAATCTAATTTTGTTGCACGTTCGGCTGCGATTGTATATAAAAGCAAAGCACTGGCAGTAGCAGTGAATGAATCTTTAGAAAGAGCGTTAAATGCAGTAACCAAAGACCCTAATACACATCCCGAACCTGTAATCTTACCAAGATATTCATGGCCATTTTTAAACAACAACTTTCTTCCACTTCTCTCGTCAACTAAAACATCTTCAACACCAGTCATTAGTACAGTCGTATTATTCTCGCGAGATAATTTTCCAGCAATTTCAAATCTTTCTTTAACAGAAACACCACCCACACTATCAACACCTCTCACTTGAGCAGCTCCTTCTACTCTAGCAGCAGCAGTAATCTCCCCTTCATTACCCTTAATAGCAGCAAATTTACCAGATTCCAATAATAACTTTACCACTCTACGACGATGAGCAGATGCACCCGCACCAACAGGATCTAAAACAACAGGCTTATTTTGACCATTGTATGCTTTGAGTCCAGCAGTGAACCTTGCAATTCCTTCAGCAGTAGCAGTACCCATATTAATAAGTAGTGAGCCATTAGGAATCTTGGCAAAGTCTTCAAATTCTTCAATACATTCAGACATAGCAGGAGAAGCACCAACTGCTATAGTAACATTAGCAGAAATATTAGTTACAACAGTATTAGTCATGTGATGAACAAATGGTGAGGTAGAAGCAACTGCTGCTACGGCTTTAGGCACATGATGAAGAAGGTATGCGATGGTGGTATCATCTTTAAGAGATTTATGAATAAAAGTTAAAGAGTCATCTAATATAGTTTTTAATTTTTGAGTAGCAGAAAAAGCATCTTCATCGGCAATAATACAAGAAACAACTGCTACGCCATCTAATAGATTAACTGTAGAGCTTTCCTTCATAACAGCTTCAGCATTTGATTGATTAATTCCACCAATTGCAACCGCTTTTATTCTATTCTTTTCATCAACTACATTTTCATTTAAAGCTTGAAGAATACTTCTCACTCCAGCAGTTCCAATGGGATTAGACTTCAAATTCTTAGTAAGAGTTCCGAAAACTGCACCAATTCCAACGTAATCAACTTTATCCTTAGCAGCCTGACGAGCTTCATTCTCGTCATTAACACTGATCCCGATAATTTTCTCAGGACCTAAATATTTTCTAATTGTAGCAATATCAATATCATCTTGACCAACATGAATACCTTCAGCGTCCAAAGCAAGAACTACATCCAGTCTATCATTAATAATAAGAGGTATATTAGCTTTTTTAGTTAATTGATGAATTTTTTTACCAATTTCTATAAAATCTTTTGTTTCAGCATTTTTTTCTCTTAATTGGACGATGGTTGCACCTCCTCTAATTGCTTCTTCGACCTGCTGTAAGAGAGTTGAAGATTTAGGTACGAGAGAAGAGTCAGTCACAAGGTAGAGTGAGTAGTCGATATTTTGTTTAGACATCATGAGAAATATACACAATATTGGACGTAGATAATAATAATTGCCTACCGTTATGGCTATTGTTGTTATCCAGATCGATTTGGTTAAATGAGATTTATCAAAGCTCTTACTCACACGCGGCTGAAATGTCGTGATCCCATTTATTTCATTTCGATGTTCATCAATGCCCGATATCAACTTCAACTCCCACAACTCTTATAATGAGATTAACGGCAGATTTATTATTCCAAGCACCTAGTTATATCAATCCAACCAAAGATCGGGAATTATTATTACGAGGACATAGAATCCCGTTAATAGAAAACTTCGGCATTACTAAAGATCTTAACGATGTTATAGATCTGACCGATAATGACATTAGAATTCTTGGGAATTTCCCAGTAATGGTACGATTAAAAGGACTTCTTTTAGCACAAAATAGAATTTCAGATATCCAATCAAATCTTTCAGAATTACTTCCTAATCTAGAATCATTAGTATTAACAGCGAATTCAATCTCAAAGTTAGCAGATATTGATCCATTATCAGGATTCACCAGATTAAAATATTTATCTCTGCTGAATAATCCCGTTGTTGATAGGGAATATTATCGATATTATGTTATATGGAGGATTCCGACCTTAGCTGTTCTTGATTTTGAAAAAATTAAATCGGCTGAAAGAAATCATGCAAATCAACTCTTTGGCACTGCTTCCTCACCAACCGATTTGGCATCTCAGATTATGAAAACAAAAACCACATCATCTAAACTTGAAGTTAGAAAATCATCGAACATCGTCAAACTTACCGAAGAAGATAAACTTAAGCTTAAAGAGAGTCTTAAGAATGCTACTAGTTTAGCAGAAATTGATCGAATAGAAAAGGCTTTGCGAACCGGTGTATTATGATAAACCGGATATAGTTAAAAGTTTTTATGTAATTTTAATTTTCATTATGATATTAATGTATGTACAAAGAAATAACATGCGTAATAGCTAATCTTGACTCTCGGAGATGTGTGAAGTTTAAGAATCAGATGCGAGGTTATGATTATCCAGGGATGAAGGATTCTCATCATCCAACTGGGGAGTGTCAGAATTATGCTGATGATTATGGGCATGGGAGTTTTCATATTCCACGTTCTTCTCTTCGGGAATGTTTTTGTTCTCATAGTCCTTATCTATATCTTCCTTGTTCGGATCAACCTCTAAGTTTTCATTCCCACTTTCCTCATCAACATCCATCAAATCACTCTCCCTATCCTCATGACTCTGATCAGCTTCCTTCTCTTTAACATCCCCACTTCCCTTATCTTCCCTCCTCTTGCCCACTTCTTCGTTCTCGTTATCCTCCGTCTGGTCACCTTCCGTCTCTATTACTTCCCCATTAACCCCATTCCCATTCACTTCATTCTTCTTATTAAGCATCTCAATAGCTGAAATATTACGATTTGATACCTCATTATCAGCTACAGAAATCTTTTCATATGAAAAAGCTTCTTTGAAAGCTTCATAATCCTTTTTCTTCCAAAAACAACTTGGACAGTCAATTTTTCCCTCTGAATCATCGTTTCTTGTTTCAATCCAAAAATCAGCCCTAGAATATCCACAATGTTCACATTTAACAAGTTCGCGGGGGAACCCAGAATTATATAAATCCCTGAATGGAGATAAAACTAAAGCAAGATTTGTGGCTGAAGCAGTTTCTGGCGGCTCGATGCAAGTTGCTTTCGAAGAAGCCTTGAGGGGATATAAAGCTGCCCTTCTCATAGCGCCAGTCAATTTATTATCGCTCAGTTTGTAGCATTCATTATAGATTTCCAATGCTGACCGACCTGTAACAGGATCTCTTTCGTCCATACTAATAAGTTCAGTCGATGAATGATCTTGACACACTATCGAAGCAACCATTACCCCAGTTTTATCACCAAATTTCACCGTTTTAACAGCCCCTTTACGACCACCTTTGACAGGTTGGAAGTCAAACCCAAAGTTGAAATGATTTCTATAAGCACAACCAACATGGAAAGATGTTGGACATAATGCACATGTTGTACAAGCTCCAGATTTAGAACCACATAAGACGCATGTCTCTTTGAACTTTTCTTCAGGAATTTTATTAATATCAACCACTGGTTGTAATGTTTTGGGATCACCAAATTTGACTTCAGGTATAAACATAGAACATCGGATATGAGCCCAATTATTATCAAATGTACGTTTGACAGTGTCAGGGGGTGAAAAAGTTTTAGAAATTGTATTTGGGTCATCGTAAAAGATCACATCTCGAACGGGACATAATAAACAACCATAAGTATTAGAAATATAAGGCTTTTGATCGTTACTACATGGATCACATAGCCATGCAGAGTGAATTTTGCTCTTCTCACCTCCATAGCAATCATAGTGAACATTGAGGGCACAGGACTGACAAAACAACTGCTCAACCACTGGATCCACTTTGCCACAAACAGCGCATGGCCGTGATATTTGAGAAGCTTTAGATGAATCACCGAATGCATCAGGAGTTTGAACTTTCATGAATATAAATTGATTTTCTTTCTTTTTAGATCTATTCCTCTTTTTTTTGGGTGGAGGTGAAGGGAGAAGTTCATCGAGATCATTACTTTCCGTAACATCTTCTTCAGTGGCTGGAGTTGAATCGCTTGAAATCTGCGCTGATTCAGATCCTGATTTTGTTGTCCTTACTTTTGGCGCTTTAGACTGCTTCGGCTCGGCCTTAGATTGCTTAGGTTCGGTTTTAGATTGTTTAGGTTCTACTTTAGATTGCTTCGTCTCGGCCTTAGATTGGTTCGACTCTTCAGCTGAAGATACCAGTGGTCTCTTTCTTTCCTTGGGTACTGGAGTTGGAGTCTGAGAAGAAACTTTTTCCTTTGGTTTATCAAGTTTTATCTTCTTTCTATTTCTATCCAACTCCTTATCTCTTTCATTAAGAATAGATTTTGCATCAGTTATCAACTCCTCTTCAACCTTTCTCTTCGCTCCATTACCACTCTTCTGAAGAACTTTTCTCATTACATCTTCAGGATTTTCCCATTGAACAGCATACTTTTTCCATAACCTAGCACATCGAATACATAATGCAGTAATAGGATCTTCGTTGCCAGCAACTGGATGCCCAGGAGCTCTCCGCCATGCTTGTGAGGTAGTAGTTAAACAATATTTACAACACATTGATCGGTTATGTTGCTTGATCTTTTCATTATCATAGGCAGAATCGTCAGAACTATCCGCAACCTCATCTACTAATCCATCATCGGTAGTCTGCACATTTTGCTTCTTTTTATTACCCTTTCTTCCTTCATAGTTGTCCCAGATTTCATGACCAGAAGGAGTCTTTTTCCACAAATAATAATAACGGACTACATCGGCAGATTTCTTTGTTTTCATTTCTTTGTAAACTGGATATAACTCACTTCCATATTTTCTAACTGCATCCTCAAATCGCTTTTGCTCTTGAGGAGTAAAAGTTGGCTCTTTAAGAGATTTCCTGGTAAATGTAGCTACCGTTTTAAGAGCTTCAACATCATCATACCCCGAATCCATATAAGCTTTTAAACAAGCATCATAAAAATTTGGAGAATGATGTGCCAACGAAAGAGCCTCTGCGAATGGTTCAGTTTTCTTTAAATATTCATCCAACTTAAACTCACCATCAGGAGTATCAGGCATTTTCCAGAGTAATGAAGATGTTGAATCTCCTCCTCGTTCAATATAACCAACTGGTTTCTCCTGCATCCAAGCCGGACGATCTTTTTTAGGAATTGCAGTTGGAGTTACAGCACCAGACGGAAATTCTTCAATTGGGGTTGGAGGAGCTGAGGTTAAACCCGATTCAACTTTTGCTTTAGGTTTAGATCCTTTTTTTGCCTTCTTCTCGACCTTTTCTGGCTCATAATAGATTATAGGACGACCTGGCCAATCAAGTATACTTGCTTGATGCCTACTCCCTAATCTTGATGCAGCACGAGGGTAGATACGATCATCAGTATCTAAAATATCTTCCATTTTAGAATGAACTCCTAAATAACGAAATGGCCATAATCTTAATTGATGTTCTTGTTCCTTAGTAAGCTTTTTCCGAACGTGCTCCGAAGACAAAGCAACTTCCAACTCTTCATATCTTGAAACTGGTTGAGACGATGGAGATCTGGATGAAGGAGTTGAATTGGCAGAAGACGTGAAATTGTTACTATTCTGCTGGCTCTGCATACCTTCAACACTACCAACTGCTGTCATTATTGCATCCAAAGAAATTCTATTCGTTAAGATCCCCTTATTCTCCTCTAACTTCCTCTCTAAAGCACCACTACACTTGGCACAAGACCAACCAAATCCTCTAGTTGGTTTTCTAGTTAATGGTGGATCGACACACAGCATATGATAATATCCTTTACAATGAGCACATTGAACAGAATCATCAGGAGAACACCACTGAGAACATTTTTCGCAACTTTTCGGAGTCTCACATAACTCCTTACCTCGACCAATTTCTACAATAGCATATTTAAATCTACTGGTAAGAATATCATACATTTTCTTTGGGATATTAGTAATTTTTTCAGTTGGAACCACCTCATAAAATCGAATAATATATCTGTCATACAATTTATCAAACCAAAAACAATCTGGAGTAGCTCTATACTCATCAAAATCTACAATATGATCTCTTAATTTAACAGTACATTTCCCTCGAATACTCTGTAATGGTAATATATCACTATGCATTGTAGCGTACAATAATCTTGAATCTGATACATGTTTAGAAATATCCTTTGGTCGATACAACCAATTTACACGAAGCATATAATTTTCTGCTGAATTACTTTCTTCGTCCTTTATTTCATTCTCATCATCTCCCGTTCTAGCTCTCTTCTTTTTGTGAACAAATTCCATAATCCTACCAATATAATAAGGCTCGCCGGGAGGTTCTGATAGTATATAAATATGATCTAATTTTGTCGTTAGGTTCTGCCTCCGGCGGCTGGGCTCCGCCCAGACCCGTTGCTCCGCCCACGGAGATAGCTTCTACTCACCTTCTGGACCAAGTGTAGTTCCATTGCGTAAATGAAGAACTCCAGCCAAAACTTCAGCCCCAACTAAGTCAACCACGTTCGACAAATTTCCACTATCTGAAGTATTTTGCCAGTTTAACGGAAAGTTATCATAAGCAGTCGAATCAGTGATTCCAGGAGAACCATTCGCTGGCGAAGAGCTCAAAACTTTGCTAGACTTTTTTGACGGACTCGTACTAACAGCCTTGACTGATCTGTTTGTCGATGACTTGCCATTAGTAGAACTCCTCGAACTGACCGAACTAGAGCCGGACTCGGCATTCGTTATAGCATTACTATCGTCATATTTGTCTTCGGCATAATTCACCCTAGACACGTTTTTGCGCCTTGACCTCCCTCCCGCTTCTTCCATTGGTTAGGAAAAATTGTGTAGATATGTTGCGGTGATATGTGAATATGTCGTGATATGTGGATATGTGGTTTAGATTCTTCGGTTGTGCCAACTTTTTCTTTCGCCTTGTTATAAGCTGCAACTTTTTTCTTGGGCGTATTCTTGAAAATTGAATATTTTAATCTTCTAGCGAAAAGTATGAGGTTATGTTATATGCGAGCTTATATATAACCGTTGGTGGATTATATATAAGCGTTTAATAGAATTACTGTAATATGATTTAAAGTGGAGATGAAAGTAGATGCGGAGGTGCTGATTATATATTGTCTTGGATTTGACCGTTGATTTAGGTCCGGCCCACCCTTCTGTATCAGGCAATTATGTTTATCAGTTGGTCACTCCTTGGAGGGAGTTGGTAAGCGTAAGTGGTGTGGTGGAAGTAGGGTCACTCGTGTCAACGGTTGGCGCATGGCGAGAGTATAGTTATTTCTCACTAAGGGGGAGAGACTTTTTAGGAGTGTTCAAAGGAGCTGGAGGGAAAGCTGGAAGAAATATTAATTAGTAAGTTTTCTTATATAGGTACACTAGATAGGTATTCAGATAGATGGATGGATTATAGAGACTAAATAAAATGCAATAACTTAAAACACGAATTGTAGCTAGCTATGGATAATGAAGAATTTCACATTGGAGTAGAGTTGTGCAGTAGCAGTGGAGCAGGAGCAAATGGGAGCAAAGGTGGGAGATTGAAAGGGTGGTTGAACGAGGTTATGGTAGAAGAGGTATTCAGCCTATATGGAACCATTGTCAGCCGCTAACTACCAGTATCAGTATGGTGCCACAACATTTCAAGGCTCCTCATATCTTCCGGTTGCCAATCGAATTGCCGGAATCTTGCTGGGTCAGTTGGGATGTGCAAGTCTGATGCTGATGGATCATGCAGGGTACGATATAAGCTGAAAGAAGGAACACCCTATACCGTCAGATCATGATATCCGTTGGGAGTTTGAAGTTGGAGTTAGTAGGAGATTGGGTGGTAGCGTGGGGTTGGATTCTTGGATTGGGATCGGATTGACTCAGAGGATTTCTATGGGGTTGGACCATGGTCGATTAAAATCTTCTACTCTCTGCCTGATGAGGCATTGCTATTACCACTTACATCACGTGACAACTGGCGGATGCAAATAAATGTAAAGAAACCCCCGCTGCCGGAATATATTCGTTTTGACTGGAATTATAAGCAATATGGTTTTTGGGAGTTATGATAAGCAAAATCTTGAAAGATAGGTTGAAAATGATTCTTCTGAGTTGTCAGGGTATTATTGCGAAGAAACAGAGAGGTAGAGAGGTTGACAGATGAAGCTGAGGATCGTTAGATCCTCTCGCAGCTGACGAGGCTAGAAAACGTGATTGGGTTCACACACAAGCATGTTGAGGCGGATAAACGAGGCCAGCGAGCAACGGGTCTGGGCGGAGCCCAGCCGCCGGAGGCAAAAAAAGAAGGTAAGAGTGCGTTCGGTTGACACGGGTGAAGTGGCATGGCTAGCCAGGGGTAACAGTACGGCTGACAGGTTAATAGGCTCCATAAAATTAAACAATTTTTTTGCTGGAAAATTTTGAAACGAAACCCCAAACCACGTAGTAAAAGTAATAGTGGGTCTATATAGTGAGGTTTTGCACTCTGACTTTTAACTTTCACTTTACTTCACCAACATCACAACCACGTGTGTAAAACTACAAATTTTTTGAAGTTATCGTATCGAGAAATCATCGAAGTTAAACGAAAAGAAAAGGAAATTTTTAATATTAAGAATTTTTTTTTCTCGGAAATTATTTTAATTCTTCTCTCTTAATAATCAATCCCCTCGTAGTGACAGCGTCCGACCACTCTTATGCATTGGTCCCCTTTAATCAGATTTTCCCATTCGCCTCCTGTGTTTGTAAATATTACTACCAAACTACTTTATATGTTTAGAAGTAGTTGTAGTGGAACTGATATATCATAAAATCGACTAAACAAAATTCCAAAAATTCAACTTATTTTTCGACTAGAAAATTATTAATACTCTTTTAAACCGTATTCTTATTATTAATCTCTCAAAATGTCTCTTGTTAATATCCGTAGAGATAATAAGGATCCCTTTTATCGTTATAAAATGCCTCTTCTGATTTCAAAAATTGAAGGTAGAGGTAATGGTATTCGCACTGCTGTTGTGAATACTTCAGATGTTGCTAGAGCTTTATCAAGACCTCCTTCTTATGTTATTAAATTCTTTGGTTTTGAATTGGGTGCCCAAACTTCTATTTCCGAAGCTTCAGATAGATATATTGTTAATGGTGCTCATGATGCTCCTAAACTTCAAGATTTATTAGATGGATTCATTTCCAAGTTTGTTTTATGTTCAGCTTGTAAAAATCCTGAAACTGATATTATTGTTTTGAAAGATGGCAATTTAACTAGAGATTGTAAGGCTTGTGGTCAACGTACTTTGGTTGATCCTCGTCATAAACTTTCTTCATTTATTTTGAAAAATCCTCCTTCTACTGCTAAGGGTAAGAAGAAGGCTGCTACTGCCTCTGCTAATGTTGGAGGTGGTGTTTCTCCTTTAACTATTAATGGTACAGCTGATGGCGGTGATGAAGAAGGAGCTGGTGCTACTAATGGTGATGCTAATGGTTCTAATACTCCAGAAGGTGATGATGGAGATAATACTGACGATGAATTGACTCGTCGTATTAATGCCGAAGCATCTACTTTACCTGAATTAGATGATGCTGCTGATGATGATGATAATTGGGCTGCTGATATGTCTGAGGAAGCAATTCGTGCTCGTCAAAAGGAATTGGAAAAGAGCTTGGCAGTTTTAAATGTTGATGATGATGATGATGAAGCTGATGACACTAGATATACTGAATTTGGTGAATGGATTGAAAATGAAGATGATATCAACGATGTCGATATTTATAAAAAGGCTGTCGATCTTGGTATTTCAACCAAGCATCGTACTGTTCAAGTTCTTGCTCAAACTTTATTTACTGAAAATATTGTAAAGGAGATTCCTGAACATGCAGGATTACTTGCCAAATTGATTACTTCTAAGAACCATGAAAAGGCTTTATTAGGAGGTATTGAGCGTTTAATTGGTTTACAATATTCTGAAAAAATTAAAGAAATCCCCAATGTTTTATTCAAACTATATGAAAATGAGTTAATTTCTGAAGAAGTTGTTACCAAATGGGGTTCTCGTGCTAGTAAGAAGTATGTTGATAAGGAGGTTTCCAAGAAAGTTCGTAAGGCAGCCAAACCATTTTTAGAGTGGCTAGAAGAAGCTGAATCTGAGAGTGAAGAGGAATCTGATGAGGAATAATTTATGTAATAGTTTTAATTATGGTTTATGTAAAAATTAAATAAAATAGTAGTTTGATTGGGAGTATATGCTACGAATTTAAATGTCATTTAATATTGCATTAGAATTTATTAAGGATGATTATGCAATAAATAATCAATTTAATTCACTTAATACTTTTGATATCGCAGATGCAAATTGTAATTTCGTTATATTCTCATTTTCTTTACAATAAGACCATAGCTGTTCAAGCGTGGAACTAATTGTAACAATTGCTGTCTCTGAAAGAGATACCTCAGCTTCCCTTCCAGTTTCTATTCCACTTTTCATCTCATATTCTGTTATCTCCCCATTCAAATTCTCCCCCTCATCTTTCTTATCATCTTCATCCACTTTATCATATAATGCGTAATATGCATCTTCGTCATCACCACTAACATGCTGAACTTCTGCTTTCTTATTCTCTTCCATTTTCTCATCGTCAGAAATTTCATCATATTTACCCCAATAATCATCTTCTGATTGTTCTGAATCACTTTTCTTCTCTTGCCATTCTACCCACTTATCATATGCTTCATTAACACTCTCCGACCACTCTCCATCTAATTTAAATCCAGGAAGAATTGAAAACAATCCAATCAATTTCCAATAACTACTACCATCATACGACTCACTCTCTCTTATTTCTCCACTCTCCTGAGAAAATAATCCACCCAACCAAGAACATAATTGTACAATCCCATGACATGACAATTTGTCCTTCATTAAATACCATACATCATGGTTGATATCTGATTCCTCATTTACAATCTCACTAATCTCTTCAATCGTTATCCGTTCAATTTTATCATTTTTTGTATAATATGGCAATAATTTCAACCCATGATCTGATAATGTTGATAGAATATTAACGGACAAGTCCCATTTCAACTCTCTTGGGACATAGGTATCTGCCAAACGAGATGAATCTAAGATTACTTTTTCTTGAATTGATTTAACAACATCTTGAATAGTCTCTTGTGAAATTGGTGGAAAGGTTGCCATTGTTTAGGTATTTGATGAACTAAGTAGGACGTTAACTTAACTTTCCCTATTAGTCTTAATTATTGAGACCACTTAAGTAGGTGGCAGTGCAGAGGATCCAACAGATCACAACTATTATCAGATATTAATAATTCTACGATAAATAATTATTATCTAAATAAAATAAATGCTGAATTAACAAAACTTCAAGTCTTCTATAATCCTGATCAAGATTCTGCTGTACCTGAGGTTATCGGAAGATAATGCTATATCGAGGTCAAGTCAATTTCTAAATAATTTATCTTACTACTAAATATATAAACTGTGATGACATCTATCACTCGAACGCAAACTATTCTCTAGAATAAAGTAATTAAAGCTCACGAAAAATATTCACTTTACCGAAAGACCCTTACTGATCCTCCACAATCAATCCCCCTGAATTTTGCACAGCCGTATAATAACATTCATACCACTAAAAGTAAACAAACACTCGTCATCCTAACTATCACTCTACTCAACCTATTTATTTCAAGATTATTCTTCGCAAATGTCAGTTGCACCTCCTAGGAAAAGAGGCGAAGGAGTCCCTACGCGTTCAAATCTCCCGTTGAAAGGATCGGCTAGGCTTGTTGCTGAATTTTTCGGTAAGTCATCTCAATCTCACCCTAGAGCCTGTCTCACGTCCTAACACTATCAGAATACAGTATTAACAGCATTCTATATCAACGTGGTATATACCCTAGTGAAGATTTCCAAACAGTTCGTAAATATGATCTAAATATGTTGGTCACTATTGATAGTGAAGTGAAAGCGTATATTAAGAAGATCATGGGTCAACTACATAAATGGCTTGTAAGTGGTAAAATATCAAAACTCATTGTAGCTATCACATCAAAAGATTCAGGTGAAGTTGTAGAAAGGTGGCAATTTGATGTGCAAATTCTTGGGGCTAATTCCGAACCAGGATCATCTACTCCTGCTTCAGAAACTGATAAACCACAGGAAGAAATTCAAAAAGAAATCCAAGCAATTATTCGACAAATAACTGCGTCAGTAACATTCTTACCAATGTTGGAAGGTCGTTGTACATTCAACGTATTAGTATACGCAGATGGTGATGTTCAAGCTCCGGTTGAATGGGTCGATAGTGTTCCCAAAACAATAAAAAATGCTGAAGAAGTTCAATTGAGAAGTTTTTCTACAAGTCAACATAAAATCGATACTCTTGTAGCATATAGTTTAGGCGACTCATAGCTAGCGGTTCGAGGAATAAAAGAATATCAAAGGAAAGCTATAATTTATTACTTCATAAATAAATAAAACAGATAATACACCACTAATACGAATAGATTTATGAATTCTTCGTGATTCTTCGTAATTTTTAGGTTTTATTCGCTTTTCTATCAAGACCCAGAGACTCATTAAATCTTCTAAAGTTAATTTTCTCTTTTTATGCTCAGACATTGTTGTGTTTTCCTTGAGGTTGCTTCAGTGGCTTCAGAATCATGCTTGTTAAAACCGATTTGGAAGTTTTGCTTGAAGTTGTTGCAATCGGCGAAGAATAACGTCCATGCGTACTCATTGCTTCTGACTTGAGGGAACTTTTAACTTTGGCTACTTTCTCGTCATCACTTTCGAGCATTATTCTAGACTATCAATATCTTGGCTTGTACGAGATCCGGTCTCGGTCATTAAGGTGACCTCTTCAGAATCCATAGCATCGCTGACATCTGGAATATAAATATCACCACCACTCGCATAATACCCAACTATTTCAGCAATTGTTTTTGCAGTCGTCGTTCCTTCTATATATGGAACTGTTCTAATTACGCGGACAAGTTCTTTTGCACATAATATCTTGTCATTGCTTAAAATCACCATAAATGCATTATGTCTTTCATGATAAAACCTGCAGCAATCTAATAGTGCGTCGTCTCCTTTCTATCCTGGTTCGATGGTGTCATCCAACCTTGCCCAACAATATAGTGATTATTCTCAGCAAGTTGGGTATATAAGCTACTAGCACCGTTACGCGCTTGGAATCCTATGCTCTCTCTCATATTAGATTTCAGACCATCCAACTCTTGAAGGACTTTATAGGCACTATAATCACATGGTCGTAAGTGGCAGCCAAGTTCAAGTTCAACAACTCCTGAACTATCTGATTGTTTGACACTACAAAGTTTGTATCAAGAACCATAGCAGCCGTTGTTAGGCCATTTTGTGCAGCACTATGAAAAGTTGAACAAAGCTGATAAAGTTGGCCTTGCTAGGAATAGTTAAAAATTCGAACAAATATGTGAACCGTATCTGATAACCTTAACCAGTTCTAATTTGGCAGTATCTGGATCAAATTTTTTGCCACATATTCATAATCACAAAAGATAGTCGCTTTGAACTCTCAAAAAATCACTCTTTGATTAGATATCAATATCAATTTACAGATTTTGGGTCTCACTGGTGGAAAGCTAATTGTTTACTTATGATCTTATATAGACAAGATAGTCCGCAATTTCTGGCGTTTAACCGGGGAATATGCATATAAATATATTGCGGTGCTCTTATCAGGTGACTCAAACAAACTATATAAACTGGAGCAGTAACACTGGAAAACCGGTGCTCAAAGCCGCTAAAAGAGAAGGACCAGCACACTATGCGTGCGAAAGCCTGTATCTCTTGTAGACAGCTTAAAATAAAATGCAATTACAGAGATGGCAAATGTGAACATTGTGTAAATACTGGCAAGACCTGTGTGTACGACCCCCGCTACCGTCGTCTTAAGAAACCAAAGACTCTCGGCGAAGGTCTCCCAGAACATGTAGGAACTGGCCAAGTTTTAGAACCAGGACCAGAGCTTTCCTTGGTTCAGAATGCTCAAGTTGACTTAATACACTGTGTGACATCTAAAAGTATTGCTGATATCACATTGACCCCTGATATCATAAATGAGTTGTTTGATGAATTCATAAAACATTATCATGTTTTCATGCCATTTATACTATCTGGGGATATTGAGAATATGGAATTGACATGTCCATTGTTATTCTGGACTATTTGTAAAATAGCCAATCGTGATGCCCTTTTGAATGACAGATTAAATTACCAAGTACGAAGATTAGTCCAAACAGCTATAATTACTGCTGTCCGAGATATCCAAGTGATACAGGCCTTAATACTTCTGAGTATGTGGCCACTTCCATTCAACTCTCAGTTAGAAAATATTAGCAATATATTAGCTACTCTGGTTTTACAGTATAGTATGCAAATTGGACTACATCGGCCAAGTCTGAAACATGAGTTCAGTCACAGAAGCGTAGTCGCAGCTGTCTCTGCAGATATACGATTAACAACATGGCAAGCGTGTTTTATTATCCATAATGATATGAGTTCGAGACTGGGCATCCCTCAGTTTTTAGAAATGGACTTCACGCTGAGGTCGTCCTTGCGTGATAATTCAGCACTTAGTCAACAAGTGAGTTTAACAGATTTCTGGGCACGGGCGGAGAAGATATTGGCCTTCTCGGCTAATAATTTACATGGACTCCAACCACCTGAGACTAGGATGGTTCTTGTAAACGATTATTGCACACAGTTAAGGAGCATGGCTTCAGTTTTAGATTTCAATTCTTTAGCAGTTAGGGCGAGGTACATTGTCATTAACCTCAAACTTTTGTACTTTGTCCTTCAAGAGGATATGAAAATATTTCCTGCAGAATTATCGAGCTATTCGAATAAGCTATATATGGACACTGAATCATTAATTGGCTGCATAGATCAGTCATTGAGGCACTGTCTACCGATGGAGATAAGTCGTTTCACTGTTACCTGTGGTTTAATGTTGCTTAAATCAATTGGACTTGAAATCGGTAATATCTCTAGAGCTAGAAATCTTTTGGTGAGGATTATCGATACTATTAATCAGTTAATTGATACTCAAAATGAGGGACATCTTCTCTTAAAAGGTAGGTCATTACTAAGGGCACTATCAGGACTTTCTGACGATCTCAAGACGGTGCCACCTGTGTCTTCTCGAGGATCAGCAAGCTTACTATATGATGCAATTAGAATAACAAGGGAGCATTCGACCAAATTGGATCAAACTTTGGAAGAGTTTTTATCCGAATTTGGTTTGGATGTCTCTTGGCTCGAGAACAACCAGCTGAATCCATGAACTGCGTGTATAGTAACAATTCTCTGGAGATCGGATGCAGAATCTTCGGTTAACTGATTTATTGATTCGGATGTCTTTTCTTGGTCTAAATTGAGGAGAAAATGCCAAGTCTCACTAGAAAGACCATCGGTTAGATGTCATGCACGGAATACCACGGCATATTATTGCGGGCACAGCCGCCCACTTCCCCACTACCCCCCGCAAAACTCATTGTGGATCTCGAACCCTTATAAAGTCGAAGACTGGCTTAATTTCTAGTCAATCAACTCAATAAGATGGATCAAACTTTGGAAAAAGAACAAGTGATTGAAGTTGAAACCGTCGAAACGGTTAATGCTGTTATTGATAGCTTGAAGACCTCGTTTAACGAGGCCGACGAGAAAAGCTACACTAGAAAGGTTGATTGGAGAATCATGCCTATCTTATGGGGGATTTATTTTTTTCAATTATACGACAAATCTGTTATGAATCAAGCTGCTTTGTTTGGTCTTACATCGGATCTTCACTTGACTTCGTACAGTATAAGTGCTGATGGTGAGGTGAATATTAATCAGACCAAATTTTCTAATGTCACCATGATTTTCTATGTTGGATTTATTGTTAGTGCACTCCCCTTTACTTTGACTGCCCAGAGATTTCGTATGGGACGTATGATATCCTTCTTCATAGTCATGTGGGGTCTTATCTTGCTTACTACACCATCGGTAAAAGGCTACCAAGGGCTTATGGTGAACCGATTATTTCTGGGTCTAGTAGAAGGACCAGTTCAGCCAATTCTAAGCGTTTACATTGCTTTCATATACACCCGCCAGCAACAATCTTTAAGAGCCAGTATTATGTATTGTGGATCTGGATTCGCAAGCATGTTTAGCGGATTGATTAGCTACGCTTTTGGCACGCTATCTGGACCTGTGCCCGGTTGGCATTATATTTACTACTTCATAGGAAGTCTCTCTGTTGTTTTTGGCCTGATAATATTTGTTACGCTTCCTGATGATGTTGAAAAATGGAGTGCTTTAACTGAAAAGGAGAAGAATGTTTATCGATACCGCAAAGAGCTGAATAAGACCGAAATGAATATTCATATCGAAAAGGATCAACTCTTAGAGGCGTTCACATCGCATACATTCTATGTATCTATTCTTATTGCTTTTTTTCAAGCGAATGTTTCGGTGTTGTTATCAAGCTTTTCCAGCGTTATTGTACTTGGATTCGGATTTTCAGCTTTAGACACTTTATCTCTTAGTGTCCCATTCGGCTTCTTTTATGTCTTGTGCATGGTGGGATCAGGATATATTTGCCGAAAATTCAATAATCTTATCTATGTGTCAATTATTATTGCCGATGTCTTTGTTATGCTAGGAGCGCTCCTCTGTTGGCAACTTCCTCAGTCCAATAAGGGCGGGAAATTGGCAGGAATGTTACTTTTATCAGTAATAGGTGTTCATGTGTTCTTAGGCTACTATATGGCTATGACTAATACTGCGGGAACAACCAAGAAAAGTATCACTCATGCT
Source organism: Sugiyamaella novakii (assembly GCA_030575175.1). Lineage (NCBI taxonomy): Eukaryota > Fungi > Ascomycota > Dipodascomycetes > Dipodascales > Trichomonascaceae > Sugiyamaella > Sugiyamaella novakii. The sequence goes on from JAJMIH010000024.1 coordinate 190,055, forward strand.
GCCATTTTTATGTCTGTTGGGGTGGGGTCTATTACAGGATCCCTATTATTCTCTAGCACTCCTGGTCCTAAGTATAACGGAATTTTCATCGGTTGTACAGCTTTCATTGCTTCTAATATTGTTTTATCTATTCTATCCCGTGCATGGCTTATCCGAGTAAACCACAAAAGAGACAGCCTGTTCGGCTCAAATACAACGACCCATCTGGCAAGTGAGCATCTTTCTGATAAGAAAAATCCTGACTTTAGATATATGTATTAGGATAGTTTATGAAATTCCATATATCGAATGAATGATTATTGATTTATATAAATTACTTGTTAATTTGACTGAAGAGAGTAGTCAAATCTTATGTTGATCTAATAACCACAACTTATCTTAAGTAGTTCTATTATATCATAATTATTTAGATTAAACGATTATTAACTATATCAGACTAATCCAACAAGTCTTTGGGAATCTCAATAAACATTAACGGAACATGTTGCTGACTGCCATGAATATCGTTATCAAGGAACGAGCCAGATGGGTTCTTTCGAGGAATTGTCAGCTTAAAAGCATTTGCGGGTTTGAAAAACAAAAGTGCAACAATATCTTTTTCCACTACATCAAAGACTTTGGCCATTAACTTTGGAGTCAGGATATTTGCAGCCTTGACTTTTTCGAAAGTTGCATCATCATTGAAGATCAGATCGTAAGTCAATTCAAAGGGTCCAGCATTTTTGGATCGTATAACTTTGGTCAGAGAATGGAGATAGACGGAATCAGGGTTAGGAGGCTTCGAAATAATATCGGGTATACAAGCGATACTTTCCAAACTTTCAGCTGCCTTTTTTGCTTTTTGCAATAGGAGAGAAGAATCAATTCCATTGGAAACATTTACTTCATTTGTTGTAGGCAATGCTTTGGTGGAAGCTTCGATTTGTGTGTAGCTGATAGGAAACAGGGCTACCGGATCGTCAATCTCCATTAGATGGTATATGTTGAACTCACAATGAATACCCAGAGGAACCTCTAAAGGAATGATGGGCATGGCAAAGTTACCAGAGGTAGCTTTTTGGAAAGGGTATGGACCATGAACAACGGCAATTCGAGCTGTCGATAAGATACGGACTGCGAGCTCTTGAGAGCTGGCAACTGCATCTCCAACTAAGAAAATCGATGACGGGTTTGCTGATGGATCGGTATTGCCATAGACATCAAATTTGAAATTGTACTCCTGAGTGGGGAAAGCAGCCTGCACGTATTGCTTGACATTTGCGATGAACCCCTGGACTTGACTTATCAAAATGGGGTCGCTTATACTTCCGATAAATACTGCACGATAACCGCAGACCTTGGCACCTTCAAGTTTAACAGTATATTTGACCTCGGGTATAAATCTAGCTCCTGTGGCGACGGTAGATCTGAACTCTGCAATTTCCTCATATTGTGACTGTTCGAGGTTCAGTGCACCACCTGGACCAAGCAGAATGTCTGGACGTGATTTCTCATAGAGGGTATGAGCAGCAAGGGACTCCTTCTTGCAATACACTCCCTCATTGACTGGCCTAATCTCAAATTTATCTTGGCTAATTATTGCAAGTGCCGATTTTGACTTTGGAGTTAAGCAAAGTCCTCCACACTCCATAACTTTGCCCATATGATAGTTGATTCCCATATTAGTCAAACCTCGATAATAACAATAGGCAGCATAAGGAGAAGGATCATAAGCCCTACCTGCAATTATTATATCAAATGAGGGATACTGATTCATTGCTTCAAGAAATGGCTCTGCTCCCATTTGAGCAACGATTCTGGAGCTTTTTTCTATTTCATCTTCGTTTATCTCTGGCACACCTGCTCCACATGGACGTAATTTGGAAGAGTTCAGAGCATCCAGAACAACGGCTTTTGAAATTTCTGAATAAATTGTCACGATATTCAGTGCGTATCCTTTTCCGGAAGCGTGTTGTTTTGCAATGTCTGCTAGTAAATCTACATGATCGTTACTGCCATCTCCTCCTGCTGAAGAAATAATTACTTTAACCTTATATTTGGCAGCTGCATCAACCATTGGCTTTAAATCTCTAGCATAAGACTCCTTCGGTACAGTTGTTTTCCCCAATCCTAACTTTTGTGGTCCACTGTCCGTTGACCCCGAATCAGCGATAATTGCGGTAGCACCATCATCCTCTATAGCTTTGATCATTGACATCTCATCGTAGCCATAACCAAGCATACCAATAGGGGTAAATATCTTCACAAAAGTTTCTGAAACCATTGTTACAATTAATCAAGTATAGTTAATTAAGATCTTTTATTCAAATGATTTTTACTCTTTATATTCTTCTCAGGTTCCCTTAGTTCACGGAATAGCACGGCATACTATTGCGCATATTCCGTGACGTGGGCGAACGTTAGGTGATGATCGCTTTCCTACGGCGACAAGGTTACTAGATTAATTGATGGGATATAGTATGGATAGAAACTGTTTCGGAATTCACGCCGATATCTGTAACTGTCGCAATCACTTATTGATATCCATTTAACTATTTACAAGGGAATCTCATCGAAAGCTTTCTAAGAGTAATTTCTGCATATTCTTAGTGCATGTTCTTAGTTCAGCGGAGTGTTTGATTTTATTATCCGTTGTGTTATATGGGAACATTTCGTAGTGTATGTATATGCGGATGGTGATGTTCAAGCTCCAGTTGAATGGGTCAATAGTGTTCCCAAAACAATAAAAAAAAATGCTGAATTTCAATTACGAAGTTTTACTACAAGTCAACATGAAATCGATACTCTTGTAGCATATAGTTTAGGCGACTCATAGCTAGCGGCCCGAGGCATAAAAGAATATCAAAGGAAAGCTATAATTTATTACTTCATAAATAAATAAAACAGATAATACACTACCACTAATACGAATAGATAGATGAATTCTTTGTGATTCTTCGTAATTTTTTACCAAAAAAGTTGAAGAAAATAATACCAAACAATCCAAGACCAGCAGTCAAGCCCATTAACATCATCAATGGAGGTGCAAATCCACTTTTGATAGCCCAATTGTTGATGAAGAAGGTCATAGCAAAACCAAACGTATTCTTGGCAACTGTACAAATAATCATAATTGGCCCTGCTGATGCAGGTAGATAACTATCAACAGCATAAGTTACTGAAATGGTTGGAATACTAACGGTAATTAAACCTACGCCACCAAAACCAACTATAATAATTGGTGCCCACGCCAACTGATTATCAAATCCAAATCCAACCACACAAAGCGAGATAATGGTAAGCAAACAATAAGGTAAAAGTGCCCATAATCTCATTTCTGGTTCTCGAATACCATTATTACGTTTAGTAAGGATAGCAGCAATCCAATCAGAAGATGGTCCAGCAGTAAATAATCCGATAATTCCACCAACAACAAATGCAAAATTAGCATAACCGACAGTTAAAGGTGAGAAATTATATGGAGGAGCAGAAAGCGCTGGAGATTGAAGAAGGTTCACACCGAGTAAAGCATCAGCAGCTGCACCCATTGTTAATGCTGCCCAGAACACAATTGGATAAAATGCAATTTTAACAGGTGTAAAAGTATGTCGGATAATTTCCTTCAAAACATTAGGAAGCAATGGCTGGAATAAACTAAATTGAGATCTACTAGGACGTCCTTCTCCAACACTTTGAGAACGAGTATTGATTCTTCCAACATCTCCAATATTTGATTCCTCTACACATTCATAGTTCTCTTTTCCACTACCGATTTCCACAGATGCACTGCCTGTTTCAACAATTTCTTCTACAGTTGATCTATGGAATCTTGTCTCGGGGAAAAAGAAAATCAAAGAAACTGCACTAACACTTTGAATAATAACACAGACCCAGAAGAACCATCTCCAGGAAAGACGAGATGCAATAGTGCCAGAAATAACTGGTCCAAAAAATAGACCGTTAAAGTAAGAAAAGAAATAAAAACACATATACTTTCCTCTAGCATCCAAGAAAAAAATATCAGCAATAGACATTGTCATTAAACTTTCATTTGCACCTGCTCCAATTCCAATTAATACACGAGCAGCCATAAATGAACCATATGACTTAGCGGTTGCTTGCCAAATATCTGCTCCTACACAGATCAAAGCACATACTAACATAGTAACACGACGACCGAAAATCTCTGCTGCTGGTACAATAATAAAATTAGAATATCCTAAAGACATTACTGTTGCACCAGTGAGTAAGGCAATTTGCATTTCCGACTTATTCCATTCTGCCATATAGATTGGGGTCAATGGAGCAATGGCTAAGTTTGACATAACACTACAGAACACAAAAACTCCTTGAATAACCATAATGGAAAATTTCCAATACCATACCCAGTTTAACGGATCATGAGGATCATCCGAAGGTTGAGGAACAAGAACTATATGATCTTTACCCTTGGAATGTTTAGCATGTTTAGCATACTGATTAACATCCTCCATAACCTCAGTGCCTGGAACACTGATGTCCTTATCACTGTAAAAATTCAAAGCCATTATAATGTTTTCGGAGTTAGATGGTTTATTGGTTCTATATTTTTTTTCTACATATTCTCACTCGAACTGTTCTTTTATACAAGTTGAAAGAAGATGAATACCCCGCAGATAAGATAAATAATATATCCGCCAGGATTTCAAATCTGGGGTTGGAGACTCTTTCTCCACGACGGATAGGTGCATGTCATTTGTGAAGAAGCTTCTGCCGTTTTTGGCTAGTTATTGAAGATCCTAACCGAGTTTCATGTGGGGACATGTGGGGACAATCCAAACGAAGTCTTTATTTTGCGGGCCCTGACCCGTACTGCATTGGGCCTGCACAGGAGCTCCCACAATTCAATGCCCAGCCCTGCATTATCCCACCTCATTTTGATATTGAAGACGGTATCCCGTGACTTACGTCCCACTTCCTGGCGGATATCAATATTGAATTCTTAAGTCATATTTTCGGAAGCTTCTAGCCGAAACAAATGTGGGATTCTATTTTGTTTAAAAAGAGATATAATCAACTGTATTTATGATGTAAATTACGCCCGCCAATCTGTCTGTCCCCGTTCATAAAATAATGGTTCAAATTATCTCCCCTAATAAAGGCAAAGCTGTTAAGGATACTGAATTAGCAGCTATTCGTGGCCAATCTCAAGATGAATTCCGCAAAAATTATGGCATCGATAAATCCAAGCATATTCGTTTAGTGAAAGTCTCTCATATGCGTTATCAACATGAAGAATTTGAAAAAATCACTCAATTTCTTTATGATTTTGGTTTAACAATTGCCAAAAAAACTGATGAAGAGATATGGTTTAAAGGATATGGCCCTGATCAATATGTTTATTATGCAAAGAAAGGACCTAAGAAGTTCTTAGGAGGTACTTTCCAGGTTGAAAGTTACGAAGATTTAGTAAAAGCTAGCCAATTACCTAGAGCCTCTGATATCCAGAAACTTGATAATTCCCCAGGAGGTGGTTATATGGTTACTATCAGAGATCCTCTTGATTTCCCAGTTAATCTTATTTTCGGGCAGCAACCCGTTGGAGGAGCCTTGGAAGTCCCTGATGCATTAGAGGTTAACTTTGAAACTGTTAAACCCCGTATTAGAAAGTTTCAAAGATTTGAACATGGCCCTGCTTCTGTTTTTAAACTGGGTCATTTTGGGCTATGTGTATCTGATATTGATCAACAACTTGAATTTTATTTCCGTACTTTCAATCTTGTGCCTACTGATTTTATGGTAGTTGACGATGATAATGGAAACACCACTAAAGTTGGCGCCTTTTGTCATATTGATCGAGACGATGATTATACAGACCATCATACATTTTTCATAGCCAAAGCTAAAAGTGACCATGTTCATCATTGTTCTTTCGAAATACATGATTTTGATACTCAAATGCTTGGACATGAATGGTTAGCAAAGAGATACCAGAATGCGTCCGTTTGGGGAGTCGGAAGACACATTCTTGGGTCACAAATCTTCGATTATTGGTGGGATACAAGTGGATTCATGGTCGAACATTATGCTGATGGTGATGTTGTTAACAAGGATACCCCTGTTAATCTTGTACCTGCAAACGATGAGTTACTTGCAGTATGGGGCCCAGAGCTCCCTACCAACTTCTTGGATTAATTAGTTAATAAAATTCATAATATACAATAAATAAGGTTCTAAAATTACATATCACATTGACTCTAATAATTCGCCCCCTTCTGATTCAATCAGTGACAACACATTATTTGCTAGACGCTTCGATATACCCCATGGTTCGAGTCTTCTCAACAAATGGGCAAAGTTAGTCCACATATCAACTTCAGGTAACAGTTCTTCAAAATTATTAATACCATAAATTTGCAATGTAGAATGTGTTGAAAAATATTCAATTTCATCATATACCAAAATATGTTTAAAGTCAGGAGTATCAGTAAATTTGTTGTAACAGTACCAAGCTATTAAAGCTTGATATAAGCACCGAGGGACATGAATTGCTGGTTCACTACCTAATCGAGTTCTTTCTAATAATTTGAAAAGAAGAAGACAATGTACCGCACAATGTTTTGCATTTTCAGTCTTTGACCATTTTTCAATCAATGGTCTGGATTTTAGGGAATCTTCCTTACCATCTCTTCCAATCGCTCGTTCAATTAAATCCAAATTAGCAAAGATGTTAACAAATATTCCGTGCCATAATACCATTAAACACAAAGGATCGCTGTATTTTTCATCTTGGCCAAAAACACTGTTTCGCCATATTATTAAATCTTCCGTAAAATCAACAATGGCATTTTCGTCCAAATCGTCGAGATTGACGTATTCACAAACAGACGCCCCAATTCCTTCTAAAACGCAGTATGAAGAGAATTCTGCCGTTTTAAGAGGGTAATTCGGAAATCGAGAAATATACATACTATCATAGTCCTTATTTGATTTTTCATCTTTAATTTCATCATTATCATTATCATTGTCGTCATTGTCATTACTATCATTACTATCTTCCTCTCCATCACTCATCTGCTTTTCAATTTCCAAGTTTTTCAAATATAATTTAGCCCAAGCTTTTGCAGTAGGAGCGGTAAACAAATCTGAAGGACAACTATGAGGGATCCTTCTTAAATCATGTCGTAGTAATGGATCATGATGGAACCTCTGTGTCAATTCAGCATCGTGCACTCTCAAGCATAATCCGACTCGACAAGCTTCTTGCTGACGTGCCCATGCTCTCCATTCTTCGTCTAACTTTGGACCTTTGAGATTTTCTTGATTGACGACATATTCCGGTCTATTCCATATTTTTATTTTTCTCGCCCACTTTATAAGGTTAGATTTGATTTATACATTCAAGTATGACGTATATTACTTACCAGGACAACTGTACCCATAAAAGCTTCGGCTATATCCCAATGTTTGGGACTCTAAATACTGTAAGTGTTTGCTCTCCTTCAACAGTACAATTAACATACCCCTGACAACATGGCAAATGTTTGACCGATTATTGCTGCTTGGACAATAGAAATCGTTTCTAATTCTCGATTACTTTCCAAGATGGATTCCCACTTCATAGTTAGTACAAGATCATTGAAAATGTATCCTCTGTCTCTTACTTTTGCTAATAGCGACTTATTAAGTCTCTCGAATATTTTAATCCCATGTAACACAGCATTATCAGTTCCAATAAACAGACTACCAATAGAGCATATGGATAATAATAAATAAGCATTGTCGGCAGCAGAACGAAAAGTTGACATATGAAGTAATGGGAACACCTTATTAAATTTCAAGAAAAACATCTTCACACAGAGATTCTATATTAGTTAGTAATATAATCTTTATCATTATGCTAGTTCTACTACTTACTAAATATTCAACTGAAGGTAGTGAGTCATTTTTTACAACTGGGTTCAATTTATCGCTAATGTCTTGACGATATGTTTCATCTATTTTAATATGATTTATAGGTGGAGTTGAGGGTCGCGTCGGAGCTTGCATTGCTGAAGGAATTGTATCTTCATTCTTTTCTTCATGTTCAAATGCGATCCCAGCATCCTCCAGCATTTCGGCGAATTGTATTAAAGCAAAAGGAGAATCCCATACACTTGGATCTTCTTCAATATGATATTCAGCCGGAACAGCAGGCACATCCATATCCATTTTAGACGGATCAAAAGGAGAATTAGTAGATGCTTGAGTTCCGACACTTGGAGATGCTAAAGTCATTTCCATAGTTGATGCTGATGATGACCAATTGCCAGGATTGAAAGTTGAATTACAACTCATCTGATCAGTCCCATTATGTAATACCGGTAGTTCAACATGGCCGTTACCATTACCGTTACTATGATTACCAGGAAGGTTATTCATTGATCCAGAAGGATCTATAAATACTTCAATAGTTTGATGGAATGACTTTTCATGCCGTAATAATGTATCCCTTAATTATGTTAGAATTGTCTTCATATCAATCCTCTCCATCACTTACCTTCGGACAAATCCTTTCGAACAAACAGCGCATATAAATGGCTTTTCCTTCGTATGGCTACGAAGGTGTCGGTCCAAATGCCCGGCTTTTAAAAACACTCTAGAACAGTATTGGCATTTTCTTTCCGCCTTTGCCATTTCGTTCAAAAACTTTTGTTTGAGATTTATTCTTTCTCGTCTCTATGATAAGGACAGAAAAGATTGAGAATTGATATTGTACTAAGAAATTAAACGGGTTAGGTTAAATGTCTATATTAGGCTCCCGCTTCCGCCCCACAATCCCCCGCTCACTCCCATATTAAGGTCAATCCCACGTAGAAATCGTGCGTACAATTGCAGTGACGATCTGTTTTTCGTGACATATTCGTCCTGCATGTCTTAACTAATGTTTGCGAGTGATTTGTAACGGCGGGAACGCTGTTTCTCCGATATTCCAAATAGAGTTCTCAGTAGAGAAATTCTATATTTTTTATACGTAAAAGCATCCGCAAAATCTATATTCTACTACATGATTACTCACTCATATACAACTTTATTTACCAAAGTTCCAATTTTATCAATATAAACACGAATATCACTATTGTTCTCCAAGTATACTCTTGGTTCACGGAAATAACCAATTCCAGATGGTGTACCACTTAAAATAATGGTACCTGCCTCGAGAGTAGTTCCTTTGGAAAAGTATGCAATTTGTTTCTTGATATCAAAAATCATATCACTGGTATGACCATTTTGGAGAACTTCATCATTATAAATAGCCTTGATAGACAAAGTTTGTGGATCAGGAATAGCAGCCTTGGAGACGAGAACAGGTCCAATAGGACAACTATCATCAAGTCCTTTACCCATGCACCATTGAGATTGATTAAGTTGTAAAGTACGAGCACTGATATCATTAGAAGCAGTATAACCAAGCACGTAATCAAGAGCATCTTCTTCTTTGATATCCTTTCCAGTTTTACCAATTACAACACATAACTCAGCTTCATAATCACTTGTACCATCAGCAGCAACTTTAGGAATAGTTACAGGAGCTGGATAAGGACCAATAAGTGCAGAACGGGGTTTTGTGAAAAGAATGGGAACCGTTGGAAGTGAAATAGTAGCTTCATTAGCATGATCTTTATAATTAACACCAACACATCTAATATAATTACATTGTTCTCTAGTAACAGGAGCTAATAATTCCTTTACAGTAAGAATTTTAGAAGTATTGACCTTTCCATTATAAATATCACCTTCAATTTGGTAAGCTTTGATGGTGGCTCCATTAATACTATCAAGGCCAATATCTCTAGTAATATCTACCAATTGACCGAGATGTTCTTGCGAATCTTCAACAGAGATGAAGCGAATAAGATGAGTCCAAGCGTTAGTTTCAGAAACCATTTTACAATCAGATAGTGTTATGTTTTGTTATGTTTTGTTATGTATACCTCTATCTACGGAAGTGCAACCTTTTATATTATTCAACACAAATTTAAACCGGGATAATACCAACTCTCTCGGTCCGATGATCCGCACGTTCAATGAAACCGTACGTTAAAATAAGCCCCACAGTAAATTTGGTCCGCTTTGCTTTGTGGGGTGGGTCCATATGCACGGACCACTTTCCCTGCATATCAAAGATCTTCACGATGATCGACAAATTAAAGATGTGGACCCTCGACCCCACCACATATTCATAATATTTGGAAGGTCCAGTGAAAATTTGGTATTTATGATTATTAGGTCCGCGTGGGGCAATGTGGTTGGCGGCAAGTTGACCCGAAATCTGGGGTAACGCTAAAGTTAGTGTGCGATACCATTGCATATATATAATAATTGTACTATCTCCTATCCTTAGTGATACTTTTTCATGCTCATTCGTTCTACTCAATCACTTTACTAATCGTTAATCATGGAATCTACTGATGTTATTATTTGCGGATGCGGTCCAACTGGTGCTATGTTGGCAGCCCAGCTTGGACAAATGAATGTCCGTTGCATTGTATTGGAAAAAGAAAGTGATATTACAACTGATCCAAGAGGTATCGCTTTAGATGAAGATGGTATTAGAATCGCTCAGAGTGTTGGAGTCTATGACAAGATCTACACCGAAATTGGTTCTTGTCTAGGAAAGTTTCTCTTTATTGGTGGTGAAACTAATGATTTAATGCATCCACCTTTTACAACTATGGATTATTCCACTACTGAAGGAGGTACTGGTCACGTTGGATTCATTCTTCATAAACAACCAATCCTTGAAAAATGGATTCGTAATTCAATGTTAAAATATCCTTGTATTGATTTTCGTCCTAGCTCTACTGTAACAAATATCTCTGAAGATGATGAAAGTGTTTATGTTAGCTACGAAGACAAGGATGGAGCAACGAAAAAGATTTCTGGAAAATTTCTTGTGGCTGCAGATGGTAAAACTGGCTATACAAGAAAAAATTATCTCGAACCCAAAGGAATTATTTTAGCCCATAGTACCACAAAATATGAAGCCACTTGGGTTGCTATCAACTTGAAATTATCTCTTCCTACCCCTCAAACACATCCTGATTTTCCACTTTGGTCAAAGGGTTATAGTCCAGAGCAAGTTTATGATTTATTTTTCCCAAAAGAATTTCGAATGCTTTGTAATCCTAGCCATCCAGCTGTTTGTAGTAGATTCGGTTTACCCGAAGATAGAGTTTGGAGATTTGAATTTATTGTTGGAGACAATGAGGATCCAGTTGAGATGTCCAAATTCGAAAATATGATGAAAATAGTCTATCCTTATCTAACCCAACCTAAAAGTAAATATGGATTGGGAAGTGGTGAAGTTGCCTACCCACTTGATTGTATTGAGGTTTTACGATGTCGACCATTTACATTTGCTGCTAGACAATGTAATAAGTGGGCGTTGAATAGAACTATTTTAGTGGGCGATTCTGCTCATTGCTTCCCCCCATTTGGTGGCCAGGGTATTGTTTCCGGATTTAGAGATGCCTCCAGTTTAGCTTGGAGACTTTCTATTGCCACTAGGCCAGAATATAAATTCAACGAATCTCTTTTCACAGCATGGTATGAAGAAAGAAAACAACAACTACAAAATTCATTAAGAGCGACTTGTGAAAATGGTGATCTTGTCACTGAAACCAATCGATTGAAAATGTTCGTTCGCGATTGGACATATTGGGCCATGAGACTTATTCCCAGTGTTCGCCGTTGGTTGGAACAAGGACAAAGAAGATATGGCATGACAAGATATGAATATAAACCTGGATTTGCATTTCTCCCCGGTAATGATAGTGGATTATTCCTCCCACAAGTATACTGTTTACCACTTTCGAAACCTGGTCAAAGTATAACTTTAACTGATGACATTATCTTTTCTCACGAAAAGAAATCTCTATTTCAAATTGTTGCTTTTGTTAACGGAACATCTGACATTAATAGAGCAAAGCAGTCATTATCAGACCTTGATTTGTTATCTCAAGGAGAACTTGATACATCTGAAACAACGTATATTGTCTTAAATGTAAATGAAAATTCATTCTCAAATTCTACTTCCTATGTTTGTAGAATTGCAACTGGTAATGAATTTGCAACTTCACCCTTATGCGTCGGTAGACCAGAACCCCAATACTATGATGAAATGAGAATTGCAAAAGAAGTCCATCATAAAAAATATTTAATTGTTCGTCATGATAGACTCATCTATGCAGCTTGCGATACTAAACAAGAACTCAACACAGCTGCTAGATCAATTGCACAACTTTGTGGCCATGAGAAAATCTAACTCCACTCCCACTCTAATAAATTATTTTATACCTCTTCTTTCTTTTTGCCTCCGGCGGCTGGGCTCCGCCCAGACCTGTTGCTCCGCTCCGCGGAGGAAATATTATTCAGAAAAAATTACAATTTTCTTTTATTTAATTAATATTTGATCTATTGGGTTTTTACAAGTCATCGTGATCAATATAATCATCGTCGTTAGAAGCACCAGATCCACCAGCAGCTTCGTATACCTTTCTGGTAATAGGATGAGCAACAGCCTCAAGCTTCTCCTTTTGCTCGTCAATCTCTTCTTTGGTAGCAGAAGATCCATTCTCATCAAGCCACTCAACAGTGTCATTAATAGCCTCAAGTAAAGTTTCCTTGTCAGTCTCGCTGATAAGAGATCCGAACTTGTTGTCTCCCTTCTCATTGAGTTGACTCTTCAAAGAATGAGCATAGAGTTCCAAACCATTGCGAGCTTCAATCTTATCTCTAAGTTGAGAATCTTGCTCAGCATACTTCTCAGCTTCTTCAACCATACGCTCAATCTCCTCCTTAGAAAGACGTCCCTTATCGTTGGTAATGACAATGGACTCACTCTTACCAGTAGCCTTGTCAGTGGCACCAACCTTGAGGATTCCATTGGCATCAAGTTCAAAAGTAACTTCAATTTGAGGAACTCCACGAGGAGCAGGAGGAATACCAGTCAACTCAAACTTACCGAGGAGATTGTTATCCTTGGAAAGAGTACGTTCACCTTCGTAAACTTGAATAAGTACAGTGGGTTGATTATCAACAGCAGTAGAGAAGATTTGAGACTTACGGGTAGGAATAGGAGTGTTACGGTTAATAAGTTTAGTCATGACACCTCCAGAAGTCTCAATACCAAGAGTCAATGGGTTAACATCAAGTAAAACAATGTCATCAACTCCATCTTCTCCAGATAAAACACCGGCTTGAACAGCTGCTCCATAGGCAACAGCCTCATCAGGGTTAATACCCTTGGAAGCCTTCTTACCATTGAAAAAGTCTTCAAGTAAAGATTGAACCTTGGGGATACGAGTAGAACCACCAACAAGAACAATATCATCTATTTCACTCTTCTTAACACCAGCATCTTTAAGAACTTGTTCAACTGGTTTAAGGGTCTTCTTAAACAAATCAATGTTAATTTCTTCAAACTTAGCTCTAGTCAAAGTTTCACTGAAATCAATTCCATCAAAGAAAGCTTCAATTTCAATACGAGTAGACATTTGAGAAGATAAGGTACGCTTAGCTTTTTCAACTTCACGCTTAAGTTTACCGATAGATTTAGGATTCTTGGTAACATCAACACCATGCTTCTTATTAAATAATTTAGTAAAATGTTGAATGACCTTATAATCGAAATCTTCACCACCCAAATGGGTATCACCAGCAGTAGCTAAAACTTCAAATACACCTCCTTCAATAGATAAAAGAGAAACATCAAAAGTACCACCACCAAGATCATAAACAATGATCTGACGTTCACCATCAGTACGATCTAAGCCGTAGGCAATAGCAGCGGCAGTAGGTTCATTGACAATACGAAGAACAGTTAATCCAGCAATAGTACCAGCATCTTTAGTAGCTTGACGTTGAGCATCATTAAAATAAGCAGGAACTGTAACTACAGCATGAGTAACTTTTTTACCCAAATAATCTTCAGCAATTTCCTTCATTTTACCAAGGACCATAGCAGAAATTTCTTCTGGTGAGAAAACTTTATCATCACCACCATAAGAAACTTTAACAACTGGCTTACCATCTTTATTGGTAACTTTATAAGGGAAATGTTTAATATCTCTTTGAACAGTTTGATCAGAATATTTAAGACCAATTAAACGCTTGATATCAAAGACAGTATTAGCGGTATTACCAGCTGCTTGATTTTTAGCAGCATCACCAACTAATCTTTCATCATCATTAAATGCAACATAAGAAGGAGTAATTCTATTACCTTGATCATTAGCAAGGATTTCCACTCTACCACCTTTCATAACACCAACACAAGAATAAGTGGTACCTAAATCGATACCAATGACAGTACCATAACTTTCTACTTCTGTTGAATTATCAGCAAAAGCTGGGGATGAGAACATAAAAGGGAGAAGGAAAATACCCAAGGCATATAGTAATACCGTTACTGGGGCTACTAAAGATCTAGTAGGTTTAACCATTGTGAGTAAATAATAAGGGTATGATGAGTTGACTTAATATCACAATCTTAATCTGATTAAGTAAAAAAATTATTTTTCAAATTTTTATTTCGATCCAAAATGAATATTTATTTCTCACAAAGTGAAAAATGTCTCGAAATTTTTAGTGATCTGATTCAATATTATTTATATTGATCCGTTTCTCCAACTAAATATGCGATAATCGAATAACAAATAGAATGAAGAAAATAAATATTTCAATCAATCAATCCGTAATGTAAGGATGGATGTTCAAGAATACGTGGGATTAACTGATATATATATTTATATCTACGTATATGTAAATATGCGTTAAACCCTAAGACCTGAAAGACACGTAAACTATATTATCAATTAATGATAGAGGTAGTGGTTTAAAGTAGTACGGCTGAATGAAGATGGTTCTACAATGTTCGGTACGTAAAGTTTATTAGTGGAATTTAGAGATGCCAGAGTGTCAATCAGGATACGGAAGGGAGCACGGCAATGAGTAAGGCAACGCAGGTAGCCGCCACCGAATGTTACACTCTAATGGCAACTGCTATAACTGCCGTAACTACGACTCATCAGTTGAGAAATAGTGGGTCGAGTAGTAGACGTAGAAATTACAGTCAAATTTATCAAATTTGCCACTTATGAGAATCACTCAGCTGATTTTGGTGGCAAAAAAAGTCAAATATTCTGATACAGTTCGAGACTAATCGTCAATCATATCGGCTGTTTGGATAAATTAAATTAATTGCGCGGAACCATGCATTGGTTTTCAGGATGAATTACCGAATTATATCCGCTAATAAATCAAAGCTGTGAAGTTCGCATGGTTTATGATCGTCGGTAATTAATAATTAGATACATGCATGCAAACCCCCACGTAGTTAATTTTGACGTTGGTTAACGTGAGGTAGATCCTTTAACCAGCTTAAATTATTCTGCATGATCTGAAAGCCAAGGATTTCGGCGTTGAATGACTAGAGAAAATACTCATGGTGTGGTAATGATGGCTTTTATGTTACTTATACCCTAAGATATGATGTTGATAAGATTGCTTTCCTAAAAGCTTAATTCGATATGTATTTTCTTATCATTAGCGCAAGCAAAGGAGCTAAAGGAGATGATACTCCGCCAAAAGATATTGTCAAATCATCCTCCTTATCTGAGTAGGAGCTTGTGATTATATACCAGTTTCCCACGAGTTGGATTATTTAAACAAATATTATTTACAGCACAAGTACGATACATATCGTAAACTGCTCTCGTGTAGGACACCGAAAGCAGGGAAGAGGGGGTGCGGAGGTTTCATAGTCAGAAGGACATGCTAATAAAAAGCTTAGCCTACTCAGGGATTATTTTTCTTACTGTTCGTCTGAGACGGCGATCAAATAAATAAGCATTCTCTCAGATAGGAGTAGCTTGCCCTATATTTTAACTAGAATCTCATGGCAGTTTCTTATGCAGCTCTCTAAAATAGTATGGTATTGTATAGACTTCCATATAATTTCAATTGCATTCAGGAACTACTTCGCATTGGTTCATAAATGTTATAGGTTCACTTTTTCCCCCTCACTTTTCATAGTTTAGAATGAAATTGCTTATGATTTTTTAAAGACAATTGACCTTACTAGTCATTATAGATATAAACATGTTAGTGGCATGTTGCAATTAGCGCTACAAGTCAACGAGAGACCTACCAGCTATTTTTATATATAACCAAATCTATAGAGAACAGAACAAAGACAAATAAGACTTTTAACCATAACGCTATCCGAATTCAAGATATTTATTAACAAATCGTTCACCTCTTCCTTAAATCCATTAATCAATGTCAGAAATATATTAGGTTCTTCGACGCTCGTAATGGTGGATATTTCGATTTACCCATAAAAAGTCAGAATGATGTAGAATTTGTAGGACCTCACTGCAAGAAATTTTAGACGGGACAGAATTGTTCATTAGGTTATACAAGACAATGTCACCAACTCGATATAGCCCCGATATGAAACCTATTTTCTATAAGAAACCTAGCACGAGCGGTAGCAGGTGAGTCAGAAAGTGATGATGGATGGAAACTTTCAAGCGAAACTTATTTTCAAAAGGAGCCTCCTTATATATTTGATAGTCCATCAAAGTGTGGCCAGTTAGTAAACCTATCTCCTTCTGTTTTAAAAATTATGTCTATATCTAGAGCGTATTTTGCAGACTTTATTCCTGGTTTCAATGGACTATACGGTGTGTGGCAGACTGAATTTCATGAAATAATAGCAGCTTGTGATGCAAGTTTCAAACAATTTGGAGGTAAAAATTTTAATAAATCTTTGCAACAATCAATGGATCAACGTAGAAATGCTGCATCAATGAACTTCAACTAGCAACAGTTTTACTTCTTTGATGAGTTGAAGTGATATCTTCTAATTCAATGCTTGTGGTCAGTTGATTAACGTATAGAACTTGTTCCTGTTTCTACTAGTTTCGGTCATACAAATATAAATGATGCGTCCCATATTTCCATGGAATACTGGGGCTAATCTGTTATTTTATATTTTAATTAAGGTCAAATTGTTGAATTTACTTTGTTAAAAAGCAGATTATCAATTACAATGACAAATACCAGGGTTAATTGATTATAACCATCTGAAATTTCCATCTTACATGACATCTAAATTTAAGTTGATTCTGAATACGCTCCGCTTTTCCAGGGGGGATCTACAATCTACTTTAGTAGGGTACGTTGAATATCATGCACGCACTGACTGTCGCGCCTTTTGAGTCTTGTAATATTGAGATAATACCTCTTTATAATACATTCAAACAAGTATAAGTAAACTAAAGTAAAATTAATAGATAAATAAAAATAAGGAGGAAAATACTACAGTAAATAATACGTAACGGAATTCGACCCTAACATCTAGCGAACTGTTCTGTTCACTAGATCTCGACTGTATCTCTTCACGGTGAGGCACGACAGAAAAAAGAGATTTCGGTGAAATAAAATGTCGTCAAAGTCAATTTGACCAACATATTAATAAAGAGCAATTGGCTTCCACCCAAGGTAGAACCCAACCATCCTAAAATTTTTATAGATAGCGATTTATTGATTAGCTAGTTTAGAGAATGGGTTTGACAAATGACATTTCGCAATTTACCTAAAAGAAGGAAACTTGTTGTTGTTAGAGGAGAAAAGTAAAACTTTCTGCGGCCTTTGCAGTCCTTTTATATTTTCTCTATGATAATAACGATAATAATAGGGTTACCCCCACTTTGTAAGCATATAAATGTGGACTCGTTTGTATCCATTCGCCTCCAAAGGGGG